>JAHHUM010001651.1:0-72001 GCA_036173005.1 Crenichthys baileyi | reverse complement strand
CACTTTTACAACAAAAGAAGAGCATCTAAAAGTCGTGTCCTTTAAAGAAAGGAATAAATCCAGAGTAAACCTGACCTAAAATATGCAACATCCTTCAACTGACCCATCTACTGTACCACTACTGTTGAGAAATTGTGTTTTTGCCCCTTTTCTGTAAACAGTATTTAATGCATGACAGTATATTTTTTGCATTAGTGTATTTGAAGCTTTAGAAAACCACACAGTGACAGTTTCAACTAAACAGAGATGAACCAATCAGAATGTTGTTGCTGATTTAAAATTTTTGTGAACATGGTTAGGATTACTTACTTATGCAGGCTCATTGTGACTCACCTTGAGGAGGTAGATTTTTACCTTAACCCTGAAATTTCCAAAGCACTGTCTACATTTTTAAGCCCAACATCTTCCTTAACAGAGGCTAAAAGAATTAAAGGATAACGCAGAGCTACTTCACCGTACTCCATTCGGTTTTCCAGGTATTTGATTTAAATCTTACTCTATCACAGGCTGAATTAACTCTAGATATGTCTCAACTAGGGGTGCACCGATTAATTGACCACGATTTCCTTAATGTTGGGAGATCGGTGATCGGTCGATCTAACCAATTGTGGAAGTTTTATTTCTTTTTAAAATGTGAAAAATGAAAGACTAAAGGAACTGCAATGCTCTAACATTTTATTTATGTTTGAGAGCACAGTCAATCATGCTAAAAATTTGCTATTTTTGATCAAAAGCCAACTCCATGCTTCATTTAATGCTAAATGTTTAAGTGCATCCACTGGATTAATAGCCTTTTATTTCAATATGTCTTATCACAAATCACTGAACTGGAATTGATGTTTTCTGCAGTTTTTAACATTAATTATTTTTACATTTTTCTATTGAATAAAAATCGTACTGAGCATTCTACCAAAAATGTGCCATATATTACAGGTCTATTTGCTTACAAACATTTTTAGAACATCTTTACAAAATAAACTTCTTGAAATGACATATTAGTGTTATAGCATGTTTTTTTTTTTTAATGGGCGATCAGTTAGTTTTTATTTTTATTTTATTGATTATGATGACAGATCATTTTCACATCAACCCTAAACTGATGAATTTTCACTGTAACTGTAAGCTGATGAATCTGCACCACTTTACCACATGTACCCTTAACTTTGGGGTGCATTACAGTGTCCCTATATGTTATTAAAGGCCAACGCTAAGTACAGCATAGTAAAAAAAAAAAACTGTGCAAAGGCACACATTCTGTATGAGTAAATGGTTTAAGCTAAGACTACAGTTTTTGTAGCCTTAGCTTAGCATAGTCTTAGTTTTGTTGAGGTATAGGGTTCATGTCAAATCACTGAGCAGTTGACCTCCACCAAATCAATTCAGATTTAACAGCTTAATTACTGTGAAAAAACAAGAGGAGGAATTTATTTAATTCTCATTAACTAAATTGGCAGAACATACAAATATGAGGACAAGACTGAACAAAAATAATCAAAATTAAAAAAATAAAAATAAAAAATAGGGTTAGAATAGAAGTGCTGCATATCTTATTTTTAAATGCTTTGGGTTTGCTTTTGCGCAGACATATGGGCTTTCTATTTTGTATTCACAAATTATGTGAACAAAGTCTAGGTAAATGTCTCTATGTGCCAGTCATATTGCTCAGACCAAACAGATCCTAGATCATTAAAATGACAACATGGCCGAGCTCCTCACCTGGGCACTCCTCTAAGGGAGTGCCCAGCCATCCTATGGAGGAAGCTCATTTCAGCCGCTTGTATCCGGGATCTCGTTCTTTCGGTCATGACCCAAAGTTCGTGGCCAAAGGTGAGGGTAGGAATGTAGACCAACCGGTAAATCGAGGGCTTCGCTTTTCAGCTCAGCTCTCTCTTCACCACAACGGACTGGTACAGCGTCCCCATTAGTGGGCAGCTGCACCAATCCGTCTGTCGATCTCCCACTCCATTCTCCCTTCACTTGTGAACAAGACTCCAAAATACTTGAACTCCTACACTTGAGGCAGGAATTCCCCTCTAACCTAAAGAGGACAAGCCACCTTTTTCCGGTCGAGAACCATGGCCTCGGACTTGGAGGAGCTGACCTTCATCCCAGCCACTTCACACTCGGCAGGAAACCTCACCATTACATGTAGTAGGTCTTGGCTAGAGGGGGCCAGCAGGACCACATCATCCGCAAAAAGAAGGGACAAAATCTCTGGTCCCCAAACTAGACCCCCTCCAGCCCTTGGCTGCACCCAGAAATCCTGTCCATAAAAGTTATGAACAGGACCGGTGACAAAGGGCAGCCCTGCCAGAGTCCAACATGCCCCAGGAACAGATACGACTTAGTGCCGGCAACGCGAACCAAACTCCTGCTCGCTTGTACAGAGACCGGATGGCCCCTGATAAAGGGCCCACAACTCCATACTCCTGGAGCCCCCCCCCCCACTCCAGAGGCACTGTCCCCGACCGCCACGCAATGTTGAAGAGGCGTGTCAACCATGACAGCCCCACAACATCCAAAGACTTGAGGTACTCAGGGCGGATCTCATACACCCCTGAAGCCCTGCCACCGTGGAGCAGCAGCATCGACAATAGATGTGGAGAACGTGGTCCACTCAGACTCTATGTCTCCAACCTCCCCTGGAATCTGGTCAAAGCTCTCCCGGAGGTGGGGGTTGAATACATCCCTGGCCGAGGGCTCCAACAGATGTTCCCAGCAGACCCTCACTAAGTGCTGCACCGGACAGACTGGGCCTGCCAAGTCTGTGGTGATCAGTGGACAGCTCAGCCCTTCTCTTCATCCGAGTGTCCAAAACATGCGGCCAACGGTCTGAAGACACAACAACAAAGTCGATCATCCACCTCCTGCCTAGGGTGTTCTGGTGTCAAGTGCACTGATGAACACCCTCATTATGGACAATCCGTGATTAGCACAGAAGTCCAATAATGAAACACCACTTGGATTCCTTCCGATCACACCTCTCCAGGTGTCACTGTCGTTTCCCAAGTCCCCTAGCAGAGCATAAAAATATGAGGACAAGAAGACTGCACAAAAATAATCAAACAACAAAATAGGGTTAGAATAAAAGTGCTGCATATTTTATATTTAAATGCTTTGGCTTTGCTGTGGCACAGACATATGGTCTTTCTATTTTGCATTCACAAATTGTGTGAACAAAGTCTGTGTAAATGTCACTATGTGCCAGTTATATTGTTCAGACAAAACAGATCCTAGATCATTAAAATGACAACTGTGACAATGTGTACCTGCATTTTTGACATTTGTTCATTTTTCCTCGTACAGTGACCTTTTCCCACTGACAAAACATTCTCTATACTTTGAAACAGACAAAAAAAAAACAGATGTGAGGTTATTAGGCGACTTACACAGGATATTATTGTTGAGGTTACTTTACCTGTAGACATGGTGAAATGAACAGATAAAAGGTTTTAACTGTCTTTGTTAAACAAGTAAAAACTAAATAACCAGGCGAATGATCATTTATGGTCTTATGTAATTCTATGGCAGTGGCATTTATTTTATATTTATTATTTCCAGGCTTATTTATACGACTGAGTATTAGGTCCATTGTAGATCAAAGAAAAAAAATAATGTGGCCTTGGAGGACAGAATTTTTGCCAAAAAAAATTCTAGATTTGTTTTGCATATTTACAAGAAAAAAATATGCCGGATCCCGTTCGAGACGTTCATAGCGAGTCTGCACCTGGGAGATGCAGGAAGAGCCCGGATGTATCTCTTACACTTTGCAAAATATCCAGATGTGCATTTTATAATTTACCACTTAGAGGACTTAGAGGCAGTTTTTGTTAAAAAATGTCTGACTTGATGATCTTAGTAAAATTCTGTGTTTCTTTGATGCTCATTTCTGACTTTACAATGTCAGAAAATATCCTAGTTTTAATATCTTTAATCATGGAAAGTTACCTCATTTTTCTTAGAGGTTTTTTGTTAGAAATCTACTCCTACATGGTCACATTTTTTTTCTTTGATCTACAATGGTCCTAATACTCCATCACATGTTTAAGACGAATGTAAAAGTATAAAAATATTCAATAACTGCCACATATTGTAATTAATATTGCATTGAAATGTGGACCCTGGAAATTTTCTTTGAGCTATGAAGCCTTAATTTACTTCACAAAGCAGACCAAGGAAAAAAAGGGGAACATGACATTTTGGTGAAGGACCAGTTTTCAAAAAAGCCAGTTGAAAACATGGAATTACAAAAGAGGACAGCAGGAAGAAGTGTGAGGGGAAAAAAAAGCATTAGAAGCCAGAAAAAAAGGACATTATAAGCAAGCTTCACATAGAATAGATAAAAAAAGGAGGCCTCAAGAACAGAACATTGGCATCACTTTGCCACAACAATAGTTGCGGTGCGCAATCATTGAACAAATACCAAGCTGTAAAATGGAGAGGGACTATTGTGTGAGAGGGGAGAAAAGACAACAGAGCATGAACTAGAGGTAGATATATATTGATGTGTGACACTGAGAAAGAGATATTCCACAGAAAACCTGAGAGACTCAGCGTTGGAAATGTGTCAATGGCCAACCAGTTTCAAGATGACAAAAAGCCATATAACTTACACAGAAGTCCACAGAGAAGCAAGAGGGCAGCTCTCTTTTACAGAGGTTTTAGTAAACGCATACATACAGTGTCATTTTAGCACTCAATCTTTTCATTACGTTGATCAAAGAGTAGTATGATTTAGTATTCTGACTTTTTAGGGCACAGTGGTGGCGTAGGGGTTCCCCGACACAGCCGTCACGGGTTCGTGTTCCAGCCCATTGACCTTTGCTTAATGTCTTCCCCTCTCTCTCCACCCCATTTACTGTCAGTCACAAATAAAGGCCACTAGTGCCACAAAATAAAAAAATTTTTTTTGACTTTTTAGTCTTGGAATATCAATGATAACCTTCTTAAGGTTGGCAATGTGAAGAGATTGAATTCTTTTTTTGAATGTTCTTCTCTTTTCATTCAATCATCAGTTTGAAAGGAAAAATACAAAAAAACTAAAGAAACATGTTTTTTTGAGCTTCAGACGTCATGTGAAAAAAACGCCAAAGAGCGCAATACTGATCAGGCTGAATTTAAAGAACTAGATGGAAGATCCGACTGGCAGAGGTAGATAAGATGAATCGAGTCGGAAGAAGAAAAGACGTGGATAAGAAGGTAAAGAGTGGAAAGCTGGACAGGCATAGCGAAGTGATGAGATAATGAGAAGGAAGAGCCTGCTCTGGGTTAGAGAGGGACGACTTGAACATGCCAAGGAATTGAGAGAGGCTAGAGTGCCTGCGAAATTGGATGATTGAATGAATCGCGAAGGCCCTGGGAATGAAGAGCATGCGGGGAAAAGGGAATGATAGATCGAGCCGTAAAGGCATTGAGAAATGTGAGCATTGCTGCAGAGGCAATGTAGATGATAGATTTGCTGAGAAGCATGAGGATGATGAATGATTAGCTGCGGAGGCAATAAGAAATGAAAGCATGAATGATTGAGCCGCGGAGGCATCAAAGGAAGAAAGCATTGCTGCTGAGGCGAAGTGAATAGTTGATCAAGCCGAAAAGGCATCGAGAAATTAATGCATTGCTGTGAGGGCAATGTAGATGATAGATATGTCATGAGGGCAATGTGGATGATAGATATGCCGTGAGGGCAATGATGATGATGATAGATCTGCCGTGAGGGCAATCAAGATGATAGATTTGCCGTGAGGGCGAATGAAGATAATAGATCTGCCGCAAGGGCAATGAGATGATGAAGGAGTTGAGCAGAGAAGGCATTGAGAATGAAGGAGAAGCCTGTGAAAGAGTAAAAGAGAAGAGTGCTGCGCCTGGCAGGAGGGATAGTGGTGAAGAAAAACAAGGATGATGATGAGGCAGCACCTGGTGAGAAGAGCATGGAGTGATGACTAGGAAGAGGGAGAACGATTAACTGTAGCTGACGAATGCTGGTGAAAGGAGCTTGGAGAAATAGAGATAAGAGAGATGAGGTTAGATAATAGAGACGGATGGACTGAGCCTGACAAGGCATAGAGAGGGGGATTGATGCGAGCCTGATGAGGCGTAGAGGGGGAATGAACTAGAGAGAAGGTGAGTGGATATGATGATTTAACCTGTTGAGGAGGAGGATGAAGTGATGGCTTGAATAAAGGGACTTGGAAGGGAGAAAACGGTTAACTACAGCTGATGGATGTTAGAGAATGGAAACTGAAGAAATTGAGGGTAAATGATGAGGTTTGACAGGACAATCTCAACTAAGAGGATAGAATGAATCAGAGAATGGCCAACCACCACCAGATAATGCGGGAAGCTCTAACCTAAGAGCTGAGATCATTGAGCAGCTAGCACTGAGTGAAAATTAGGGAGAACGTATGGAGAGAAAGCTGAATGACCAACTGCTAAGATGTTGGAGAAAAGCTGAAGGAACTCCTAGTGTTACTGCTGTAGTGGCCGCTCCAAAGCTAAATGAGTGGCCTGAGAACTGACTAGGAGGCAGGTTGCATTAAGCTAAAGTTTGCCTTAAAACTTAGGGAACCAGAAGGGGGACATGTGGCTTCTTCTGGCGTGAGAAATGGGGGCGTGCGAAGGTTGATAATAGAATTCGGGTGATATTAGCAAGGATAAAGAGATGGATTTCATCAAAGCTTAGGACTTTGAGAGGAGTAATTGGAGTAGCTGAAGGGAAGAGACGGCGGAAGACCTAGGAACTAACTTGAATAACCTGGAATATGAAGAGCAGGAACGATGAAGTCATGAGTTACAACTTGACAGGATGCCTTAGAGGACGAGCGGCTTTGACTAACAGGATCGACCACTGCTGCATTATCAGATAAAGCGGCGATGCGCTTCTTCCAGAAATGCCCCAGACGCAGCAGGCTATGGTGATGAGATGATCTCACAGAAAGCTGGGGATTTAGATTGGAAAAGGAAGGAGGCCTTACGTTGTGAGTGAATTGCCCTGAGAAACCCCCCCAAAACCACAGACGGAGCTACCTCCGTGTAAATGACCTTACTAATATTGACTGTTCATAAATTGTTTAAGAGTTTGTTATTCTGCTGCGGCAGTACCGCAGTTAGTACTTATGTTGAAACGCGTAGTCCGGGGAGGTGCTGTAAATCACTAAACAGCGCAGCGCCAAACCGGTGTGCAGAGACAAAGTGTGCTCCACAATTATCAAGGGAAAAGATAGTTATGATGAATATCGAAACAGGAAATGGTTTCTTAGTGCTTGATTGTTAAGGGAACAAGGTTGGAATAAATGTTTTTGGGGTTTTTTTAGTAGGGGGTGCCACTATTCTTTGATAAGTTATGCACACCTAATCGCAATACAAAGGTTTACTAGTTTCAATATTATAAGCTACGTAAAGTCACAGACAGTTGAAATATTATGTATTTTATTTGATTTCATGGTACAGGGGAATATAGAAGGAAGGCGAGAAGTTTAATATATGTGGCAAAACAGGGTAAAGCACTCAAGGGAAAGATTGTCAAGGATGAAAGGGTTGTAATAATTTAAGGTAAATAAGTCTTTTATGGCCAAGTAATGAGGCAAAAAGGTTAAAAGCAGCATGTTGAATGAGTTATTAAAGGTATTTATATTCTGTATATTTTCTTAGTTCTTACTATGTGTTCACATGCAAGGCTCTTTCAATCAAAGGATTGTGAACCATCCGCTGAGATACCATCTTTTAAACCGGACAGACCGTAAAAAACTGAAACGAGTCAGTCAAGCAAACAACGACACCGGAAGAGAAGGAGATACCATTCCAGTTCGAAAGGAGACTGGAGTGGAAAGCCCGGCAGTTTGTGTTTGACCGAGCAGGAGTGCTGGAAGAAAGGAAGAGAAGAACAAAGAGCACTCTGATGGCTGACTAAGCCGCAGGAATCACAAGGTGGCTTGCATCTTGATAAATTGTCAGTGGAAAGAACAGACCAGTCTAAGCAGGCTCTTGATTGAGTGAGGGTGGATGCAGCTATGGCTGAGAAGGAGTTGAGATACTGAGGAAAAATCGAGCAGCCATGTTAGAAATGTAGGAGGACGATGAAGGACGGATAGGTATCAAACCTATTCTATGCTCGGGTGAAACTTAGCAGTTGACAACTCTGAAATGCTTAAAGGTGGCCGTGAGCGCCAATAGAGGATCCTAAGAAATGTTAGGGATAACCTTTATTAATATTACGCATAGCTGATTTTCCCACTCATAGCACAATGATATAAAGCATAAGTTCTAATGTTTCCCTTTTGTTAGAATAGGAGAAGGATGCTCATCGACACACATTACGGGGATAAATGGCCAAAGGTTTGTCATGAATGACCTGTGGCTGGGGCACTGGGTTTGATAGTGGAGAAGCCGATAACTGTTTGATTAGAATGCTGCAGCACACTTAGATTAAGGATTGGTCACCAGCTACTACACAACCTATCAGATAGACACCGCAATGGTGACACATAGGATACTGATAAACACTAGGGGAGTGCACATCCATTGCATTGGAGTGCCAGATATAAAACTACATGTGACCTTCTTTCGGGGCTCTTTGTCATCCTTTCACAGATGGCAAGGGTCCGAGACAGAAGCCTCAGCGCTGATCTCTGTAATTATTCCTCTGCTTAATTTAGAATAAATGAGCTGAAAGTTGGAAGCTGTTTGAGAGTCGTTCCTTAAAGAGAAAGTGCTATTTAGAGTGTGATCGCTCCTGGGGACCAAGGACCGGAGGAACTCCAAGACGTCTGAATGCCAGCAGGGTGGGGTAACTCAGACAGAAAGCAGGGGACGAGATGATTTAAACGAAGCAGAAAAGCCATCAGAAGAAGCGATACATTAGACAGCCTCGGGAGATGGTAAAATGAGAGAAACCAGATTAATGAGCTGCCTTCGCAGGATTTGAAGCTGAGCCTGAGCGAGATGGTAGAATGCATCGGAGTAAATGATCAACCTGAATGAAAATAGGGGTGGGAAACACCACACGCTTAAAGAGCACATGAATGAGAAAAAGATAGAGAAAAGAGAGTGGAGTGGTACATCTCACCTAGAGACGAGCTAGGCCGGGCGCTATCAAGGGCAAATGCCGGTGGGAAGGGTCTAGGAGCAGGTGGCATCAATGGAGCAGGGAAGAGGGAGATCTGGCGTGACAGAGATGGCGGCGAACTCCCAGAGCAGGTGAGTAAGGGATGAGTTGGAGCGCTGGAGAGAATCCATGAACGAGATGAATGAAGCAGGGAAGATTGTGGAATGGCCGGAGTAGAAGAAGACGTCGAAACCTGAGGAGCGGGAGGATCGGTTTTAGGGACGAAAATGGGAGGAGAAATTGCTGGAGCAGCCAGGCCAGGTGACGCGGCGGCGGGAGCTGGTGAGGAGGTAGGGCGACCTCTGCGACGCTTAGCAGGAGAAGTGTAGGAGTTCTTAATGCGCTTTCCACTTGCCCAGAGAATGCGAGGAGGCGTCAGAATCGTAGTCGAGCTCGGCTGAAGAGCAGGGGGGATCCATGACTGGCGGTCCTTAAAAGCGAAGGGTCAGAGGGAGATTGGCTGAAGAGGCATGCGGGCTTGACACTGATTGGATGAAGGGGAGATGCATGGAGAAGTCAATGGATGGAGCAGGTGGTGAGGGTGAGTCTATTAGTCTAAATTTTTGTCAAAACCCCATTTCAAATTGTTGTAAGTGTGTATATTTTATTTCTGTGAGCAATATTTTTTGATTGAAAGATTAAACTACCAGAGTAAAATCAGCCAATGTTTGACCTCCAGGCTCCAGCAAAATAGGGCCATGCTGTCTCCGTCTGTGGATAGATCAGTGGCCTCAGCACGATATCCGATCCAAGAAAGATGTCTGTATTGGTATTGAATTAATCCTGTCTTTAAATAAAACCAATAAATAGAAAAAAAATTATTTATGCAAAGCAATATTTCTGTTCTCTTTTTCAACAAAAGCTTGAAACATGTTTATGAACTACAGATATTTCTGGCTGAAAAGTAATAAACATTACAAAGCTGGGAATGTCCACAATCTGTATTGTTATGTTTATTAAACCAGAAAATGAGTTATGAGAAAATATGTCATTATTCTTGCAGCCTTATAGATGAGGTTTAATATAATTACTTACAGGCCTATTTAATTCCTTCTTATGCAAAAGCCTTAGACGTTTTGCAATCTAAAAAGGATCTTCACCCACTGTGTTTATTCATCATCACGATCTTGTATAGAAAATATGTGGTCAATATGTGGTTTCACTTCACTCTTTTTGTCTTGTCTTTTTTTTAAAATCTTTTTTAAAAAAAAAAATCCAAGGGAACATGTATGCATTCCATAAACCATCAATGAGAATGAAGTTCTCCAATCATTTAAAGTTTTTTTCTTTTGAAACAAAAAACAGCAACAGCTGTAGAATTATAAGTAAAAAGAGAAAAGAATACATAAAAAAATAGACAGAATAGAAAAAAAACTTTAAAAATTATAATTATAACAGCTATTATTATTATATACTGTATTGTTTGTGGGAGGGTGAATCCGATGTTTAAATAGAAGAAGGAAATCGTTATAACTCAGCCAATGGAATATTCTACCCTTAATGCCAGGAAAAATCCTGGCATTAAGTCACAAGAATGTACTTAGAGGTCATTAGAGTAATTTTTGGTCTTCTGATGGTGAATTTGCTGGTATGTAATGAATCAAAATAATTATATGCAACAATGTCTTCCTACAGTGAGCTTGGACAATAAGGTTATGAGATGCTTGCATGAATTAACTTGCTGATGGACCCTATTCAGACCTGGTAATAACATGCATGCTGACTGATTCAGATGTAAGACTACAAGGACCGTTGATACATAGCACTAAAATTACCTGCTTTTCATGTCAACAAACACAGCAGTTACGGTGAAGGTGGTCAGATGAGCAACAAATGGGACATCAACAGGTCCATTGATGTTTCTGTAACATCTCAAATGCATTCAATCACTTGAATTGCTTTATGTGGATATTAACACTTATAAGATTCATCTGAGTGACATTTTGTGTAGATATTTAAGCTACAAAACTCCTGTTGGTTTTATTTGTGTATCTTATGAGTTAAGCAATGAGACATATCAGTGATTTTAGTCTTAACCCTCAGCGTCAGCGAAAAAGCTCATTTTATTATGTTCTAAAACTTTAAAAAAGTGGAAGTATAGAACTGATTAGAGAATTGGTTGGATTTTTTTTTTCAGTGAATGAAGTAGTATAAGCAGGCAGAGCCAACGCCTGTACAGATAGAATATACAACACATTAACCACCTAAAAACGATCTATGTTAATGTCTTCACATTTTTTAATATGACTGTGCCCACATTTGGGAAAAAAGATCTTTAACTAACTTTGTAGTTGTTTTAACATTTTGACAATGTTAGTGCCCCAGCTGTACTTGAAATCTGTTCTCATCAACTCGATTCTTCCGACTTGCATTACGTGCGGGGTGCCCGGGGGGGTGCCTGTGATGTTTACATTCAACTTGTTTCAGGTTATTTTGTTAAGTTCAGACAAGACTGAAAATTGCATGCGCTGACATAAAGTTTTGGTTCAGTCCACCTTTTTTCTCCAGTGTTGCTGCATTAGAAACCCTAGAAGTTCCTCGGTACATAGCAGAGTTTAGTGATAGCTGGTAATACTCTCTGGGCCTTTCTCAGTACCCAAGTATGCAAGTACATTGTTGTGTTCTTGGCAAACACATACTTAGATAGAGTTAAAAGTACATTTAAAAGCAAGTACAGTTAAAAGTATGTTCTTGCCAAGAGACACAAGGTCACAGTATGGTAGTTCTGCAATTGGACCAATGCATAGCCTACTTGATGATGTTACTGCTCAGCTAAGATCTTTCCTGGAGTTTCAATAAATGGTCTTGTTTAATTTGATTATTTTCACATTTATAATGGATATTAAAATAAGACAAAACATTTTATTTCACAAATATCACATATACATAATTAATTTAAAAGAACTTAGTTGAAATCTTTTAAAATACCGAGCTAAAGTTTTCATTTTTGATCATAAAATAGCTTTACTAAGTAAATAATGGTGGTTTAAGTATAATTGTCTCCTATAAATGAAAACCTTTACTTCCTTCGAAAAAATGGTACTTACAGTAATTCACCACCTATACAAAGTGCTTTATATCTACTTTAAGAAACCACAAACAAATAACAGATATGGTGGAAAATGACGGAGTGACTTGCTGAGCTCAGGCTGCGGTTAATTTGGAAAACCCACTCCAACACCCCCTCTGAGCCTGGAGCTACAGCTCCTGTCAGTGGGTTTGTCCTCCTCCTAAAACTTCAAAGAAGGCTCATTCTTGATGAACTGACTTCATAGATTAAGTTTTAAAGGTCTACTTTTTTTCACTTAAAAAGATCTTAAAACTTGTTTTTGTAACAAATTGACAGTTGTATAAAACAATAAATTTTCTGCATTCACCTTCTACATTAAGAAAGTATATCTTGCTAGCCCGAGTCTGTAGAAGGATGTATCGATGTGTCTGTGATAAAATGGGTAGAGCAAGAACACATTTAGGTACTTTGACCAGACTTCCTTTGATGCATACTTAGGATTGGAACGAAACAGTGCTTGGGCCACCGTTGTTAACAAGTACACGAGTACAAAAGTATAGACAAGTTCGCAATTGGCATCTTCCGTTTTGTTTTGGTGTCACTTTTTAAAGTTGCCCTACAGCAGTATTTCTCAATTAGTGGGGTGCGCCCCCGCTGGGGGACATGTTTAGGAGTCACAAAAGCACTGCTCGCCTCATACAAAGTTGCCCACCACATCACAAGAAAAAAAAAAGCAAAAAACCTCACATGGTAGCAGAGGAGTTAATACTCCCGGCAGCTTTGGACATGTGCTAATACACTGAATACTGTCCATCTCTCCAATGACACTGCTGATAGATGTATTTTGGACATTTCAGACGACCTCCAAGAACAACTCACTGAACATCTGACAGACAAACTTTTGCATCACAAATAGACGAGGCCATTGACAGCAATAGAGACTGTTTGTGTATTGCTTATGTTCGTTTTGAAATGTCAGGGTCACTGTGTGAAGACTTGCTATTTTGTAAAAATATAAAAGCAAGAGCTACAGGCGATGACCTTTTTAATCTGCTGGATGGTTACCTAAATGAGCACGAAGTGAAGTGGGAAAACTGTGTCGGAGTTTGCAGTGATGGTGCACAGACCATGGCAGGAATGGGTTGCAAGCCCTCATCAGGAAGGATCTCTCCAAATGCAAAGTGGACTCATTGTATCATACACAGGGAAGCACTTGCATCATGGCAGCTCAGCCCAGAGCTAAATTAGGTTTAAACTGACGTCATCAGCGTTGTCAAGTTCATTAAAACAAGGCCACTGAAAGCAAGACTCTTCTGTGCTCTCTGAGGACATGGGTGTGGACCATAAGGCTGTGCTGTTTCACGGTGAAGCACAGTGGCTCTCCTAAGGCAAAGTTTTGTCAAGAGTGTATGAACTCGGAGATGAAATCAGGACTTTTTTTTAAGAGCAGGAGCACATGTATGAAGGTGCAACTAAGTTTGGTGATGAACGACTTAAATTTGGCCTACCTCAGTGATATATTTGGAAAGCTAATTGAACTAAATCTGCAGCTTCGAGGCAAAGACAAGCATCTCCCTGACATCACGGACACAATCAGTGCCTTCACTCGTAAGCTGGAAACGTTATATAAGGGACTTGACCAGGGAAATGCTACTCCAGTTGAGAACATGAATGAATTTGCTGGACTTAATGACGGTGAGGTGATTCCATGTCTGAATCAGCTCATCTCATCACTAAATAAATATTTCCGAAATTACTTTCCTGATGACAGCTCTCGGTATGACTGGGTGAGGGATCCATTCAGTGCAACAGCTCCTGCTGAATTCAGCTCTGCAGAAGAGGACCAGCTGATTGACCCGTCTTCCGTCTCCACCCTGAGGCTGAGGTTTACTTCCAAGAAACTTAGTGAGTTAAAAAGGTGTGGAGAAGGAATATAAACTTATTGGATGAAAAGCTATGAACATTTTACTACCCTTTGCAACATCCTATTTCTGTGAGATGGGCTTTTCAACTGTTTCAGACTAAAAACAAAATACAGATCCCAGCTTAACATTCAACAAGAGTTAAGAGTAGCAATATCAAATTTGAAGCCCAGATTTGAAAGGATGTGCAGTGCAAAAAGGGCTCATAGAAGCCACAAAATACACCAAGAATCCTCATCTTCCTCCGAAAGCTTTGCACATCTCTTTGTCTCCTAGGAGATTTACTCAGCATTTGGCAGAAAGATGGCACATTGTATTAAAGTTTTATTTTATTTTTAAAGAGATACATTTGAATAGGTTGAAGTTGCATAGGTTGTAATTATTTGTGATTGTTAATTGCTTTTAGAAATGCTCAATTTAATGTAGCTAACAGTTTTAATTGTTTCAGGATTGAAGTGCCTTTTATTGTCTTCTGGATATGTTTAGGGCACAGGTCTATGACCCTGGTCCTCAGGACCTGCACGTTTTAGATGAGTCTTTTTCCAGCACACCTGAATCAACGATGGTATCACCTCCTTAGCAGCCACCAAGTGCTGCAGAGGCCTGTAAATCACCCATTTATGGAAGTCAGGTGTGTGGAGGCAGGGAATCATTTAAAACATGCAGGACGGGGGTCATGAGGACCAGAGTTAAATTCAATTCAATTTCAATTCAGTTTATTTATATAGCACCAACTCATAACGCATGTCGTCTCAAGGTTCTTCACAAAAGTCAGGTACATACATTCCAATTAATCCTAATCATTGAACAATGCAGTCAGATTCAGTTATTTATTCATATTGGATAAAAAGTTTTTCTATCCAAGGAAACCCAGCAGATTGCATCGAGTCCTAGATGAGCATGTAGCGACAGTGGACAGTCACTGGCGTTGACTTTGCAGCAATCCCTCATACTGAGCCTGCATGTAGCGACAGTGGAGAGGAAAAACTCCCTTTTAACAGGAAGAAACCTCCAGCAGAACCAGGCTCACTGTGAGTGGCCATCCGCCACGACTGACTGGGGATTTGAGAGAACAGAGCAGAGAGAAAAAGAGAACAAAGAAGCACTGATCCAGGAGTTCTTCTATGGGAAGGAAAAGTAAATGTTAATGGATGTAGCTCCTTTAGTCGTTTCATCTCGAAAGAAAGAACAGATAGACTCTGAGCCAGTTTTCAAGATTAGAGTCTGAAAGAGAGCACATATAATTAGTTACTGTAAAAGCTCAGTCAATTGCTATATCTAGGAGACAGAGGGTTAAACACTGAAAGACAGGGCCATGTGGATCATCGGTAGAGGGTGAGCATTAAGTTGTTGCCAGCAGAAGCCTGGACGATGCCCCTGTAGCGAAGAGGGTCAAAGTGGTCATTATGTCCTCCAGCAGCCTAAGCCTATAGCAGCATAACTACAGAGATAGCTTAGGATAACCTAAGCCACTCTAACTATAAGCTTTATCAAAAAGGAAAGTTTTAAGCCTAGCCTTAAAAGTAGACACGGTGTCCGCCTCACAGACTAAAACTGGCAGCTGGTTCCACAGGAGAGGAGCCTGATAACTAAAGGATCTGCCTCCCATTCTACTTCTAGAGACTCTAGGAACCACCAGTAAACATGCAGTCTGAGAACAAAGTGCTCTGTTAGGAACATATGGAACAATCAGATATCTGATGTATGATGGAGATAGATCATTAAGGGCTTTATATGTGAGGAGGAGAATTTTAAATTCTATTCTGGATTTAACAGGGAGCCAATGAAGGGAAGCTAAAATAGGAGAAATATGATCTCTCTTTTTAATTTTCATTAGAACTCTTGCTGCAGCATTTTGAATCAGCTGAAGGCTTTTAACTGCATTTTGTGGACATCCTGATAGTAAAGAATTACAATAGTCCAGCCTTGAAGTAACAAATGCTTGGACTAGTTTTTCAGCGTCACTCCTGGATAGGATATTTCTAATTTTGGCAATATTTCGTAGGTGAAAGAAGGAAATCATAGAAACCTGTTTAATATGGGATTTAAATGACATGTCCTGGTCAAAAATAACACAAAGGTTTTTTACATTATTACCGGAGGTCAATTTAATGCCATCCAGGTTAAGTGATTGAATAAGCAGTACCTTTTTTAAAGACTCCGGTCCAAAGACGACAACTTCTGTCTTGTCTGAATTTAGAAGCAGAAAATTTAAAGTCATTAAAGTTTTTATGTCTTCAAGACATGCTTGTAGTCTAACTGGTTGGGCTCATCAGGATTTATGGATAAGTAAAGCTGAGTATCATCAGCGTAACAGTGAAAATTGATCCTATGCTGCCTGACAATTTTACCTATTGGAAGCATATATATAGTAAAGAGAATTGGCCCAAGTACTGAACCCTGTGGTACTCCACAATTGACCCTGGAGTTTAAAGATGATTTATCATTTACATGAACAAACTGGAATCTGTCAGACAAATAAGATTCAAACCAGCCAAGCGCTGTTCCCCTGATACCTACAGCATATTCCAGTCTTTCTAAGAGAATATTGTGATCGACTGTGTCAAATTAAAGACTTCTGTTTTAGGGAAATGCAAATGTTATGCGCCTGAGCCTTTTTTCATGAACTTAAATATAATAGGTGCAACATTTTACACAAAAAACGTCATATACTTTGTGAAATGGAAAGAGCAGGTGGAGCAAGGGTCTAATGTTTACAATGCTTAAAAACCTTTTGAATGGTATTGCATCCTACTAATTCATTTGCAGTTTTTTACTTTGCCATGTGAAATAAAAACTGTTTTACTGTTACAAATGGAGTTAATAAACTGAACCCAGAAATGGTTTAAAGCTGTTGCAGATGTTAAATCGGCTTGTTTTATTTATCTGTTTTTACAATCAAGAGAAAATTCTGTTTCAGGGGGCGGCGGGCATATACAATGATTGAGAACTACTGCACTACAGCATGTTGAACTGTACAAATTTTGCATGTGTTCAAGTATAAGACAAGGCTTTATTTGTTCAGTACAAGTGTGTACCAAACCGACAGGGCTGTACCAGATACCTAATTCAGTGCACTGATGATTCCTCTGCGCCACAATATATCAGGATTATTTTTCTAGAGAAATAATAGGAAAATATGCTAATACGAAGGTATAACGAAGTCCCAGTAAAAATTGGGAGTGTAGTGTGTGCAGAGCTTTAGTTTACACTCCTCCTAGAGTCGGCCAGAATATTAGGTACTGCTGTGTCGGCAACGTTCCACTCATAGATGCGTCAAACATAAACCAGGCTTAACAATCACATGGACAAGGCTATTATAGTCAGCACAGTCACTTTATTTTTGGCATCTTGACATCTCTTACACAAGTAGCTCAGGACACTTTTCATTTTTAAAACTATACACAACATATTCACAGTAAGTGTAAAGTATAAAACTGACTCACCAGAAACTGTACATGCCAAAGTCGTCACCTTTCTTAAACTCAACCAAAAGATCTTTATAATACGGTTTGGATGCAATATCCTTTTCAATGGATAGCAGACCAAGCTCACACGGTCTATCCTGTGACATGGAGGTGCACAAATAGTTTTTAATCACTTTGAACTTTGAAAAGCTTCACCCGCCCGATGCCACAGTTATTGAAAAAGTCAAAAAGATCCTGAGAGAAATCTGATTTTGTCCCTTCATATTCGAACAGTTATTATATCCTTGGTTGCGACACTCATTAATGCTCAGTCCAAGGACCTCCAGTTCCGCCAGGAGTGCATTTGATAGTCCCTTTTTCACTCGGATGAAGTAAATGAAATGTTCTTTTACATCCACTTCTAATGATGTCATATTGACAAAATGGAGAATCAGCAACATTTGCTCCTGATGGCTTCTATCAGGTGTGCAATCAAGAAGCACAGAGAAATATTTTGCTCTCTTTGTGTCATTCATAGAGTTTTTGACGTTTGTGGCCATAAGAGAAATTTACTTATTTTGGATCTTAGGTTCTAGATAATGTGCATAAGTTTCCTTACTTTTTATGTGCCTGACATGTTCTTGCATAGTGGAATCAAATTTGGCAATCATCTCTATTAATCCGAAAAAGTTACCATTGTTCTCTTAATAAAGCTTTGAATTTGTTGATTGTGTGGTCCAGCTCAACTACATGGATCAGTATGAAAATGACACACCTCTCACTATAAAATATTTGTGAACTACAGCTACTTATTTTTGACATAGCAACAATGAAAACCCCGCTAAATTTGTTGGACTTTATTTTAAAAATTTTTAAGTGTCCTTGACAGAAACAGACACAATCATATATAAGAAATGCATTTATAAAAAAAAATAAAAAATTGCAGGTGTGAGGCCCCCTAGTATCGCAAGGCCCTGTACGGTTGCCCAGTTCGCATGGTCTATGCAAGGGGTTTGCATGAAAGCTACAAGTGTGTAATGTGGATTTTGAATACTCTTAAAGCATTAGTTTTGAATTTTTGTTCTATTTATGTTTTATAAAGCAGCAGGAAAACAATTCAAGCTATATCTTTGAATTGTAAAAGATAGTTCATGCTTTTTATGCTTCACACCTTTCTTAAATGAAATTCAGTAACATTTGTTTTTATTTTATTATTCTAAAATAGTACAGTTCAGCTTTGTTTGGTAAAAGCCCACTGCAGGACAACATTACTGACAGGCTCACCTTGCAAGCTACAAGTTTTCCAGGTCCAATCAATATCATGACAGTGTCAGGGTCGAGGGTTTGGAGGCAGGGCCGGGATGCACAACATGGTGAGGAGGCCGCATGGTGAGTAGATGAAGTTCAATGATAAGATGCACAGCAGACTTACAGGCAGGCAGGCAGAGTACAAATACAGGCGAGTAATCCAAGGGAAATGGTTCAGGAGGCTAACAGAAAATAAACCACTAGGAAGACCTCGGGAAGATACAGGGTGGTTATTAAATAGTTTACAGGAGGAACCAGTGAGTAACAATGAAAACCAGAGAGCTTATAAACTGAGGCAAGTGCAGTGTGGACCAATGAGACAGGGAGGCAGGTAATCAGAGGAAACATGTAACAGGTGTGGACCAGGCTGCAGGGAGGCTAAGGGAATGTGTCAGGTTAAACTAATGAGCAGGAGGAAAGCAGGGACATGAGGAACTGAGCAAAAACTAGACTAAATAACAAAACCAAGGGAAAACAGATCTACAGGAAAATGTAAACAAACACATGGACACAAGAAACCCAGGAAGAGTAGCTAAGAAAAGTAAACTAACAAAAAAAACAAAAATGGCAGATTCTGACAGTCCACTTCGGCTGTTCTTTTTATGGCCAGAGACAACTTCAGAGGAAGAAAATGGATTTCACGCCGGAGTGAAACACGTGGAATATTGCAAACAAACAGGAAATGAAAGATTCTGTTTTTAGCTTCTTTTTTTTTTTCTCTGTCAGCTCAAGCCACAGTGCATTATTCTCTGTTATGACTGATGTTGAAAACTTCAGAATAAGTGTACTATACCACATGTTTTTTTTTTTTTTACTACAAGAGAGAAGATGGATTGTTATGATGAGATATAGGTCTTTCCAGCTTACATCAAACAATTACAATTTACAGGGTGTTTTGCGGTTTTGTATGGACCTCAAGGGGAGGTGGGAGTGGGACATGGTGCTGACGGGGGTGTCCAGGACCTCTGTGTTGATGCTCAGGGTTTGGTTCGAGTGCCACCTATCCCTCTTGGTGGTTGCTGGGACAGCTCTGCTCCTTGGCTGTAGTATTACTGTGCTGGGGAGGGCTTTGTGGGAGGTTGGAGGGCTGGGTGGGAGGGTGGAGGGTCCTGGTGGCTGGTGGGGATGAGCCTGAGCTGGCTATTTGGTGTTGTAAGAAATCTAGGTGCCTGCGCTGGTGTGGTGTTTCGTTCTTTACTTCCTGACTGGCTCGGCAGGATCTTTGGGGTTCTATTCTCCCCCTGCTACTGAGGGGTGCATGTGAGGGAATGGTGTGGTGGCTTGGTGGGACGGTTGTGGTGTTGGATTGCAGAGAAGATGGATAGAGAGGTGGGGAGGGTCTGAATGCTCTCTGGGTATATGTTGAATATGGGTGTGAATGGGCACCTATGTACCCATTGGGTACGTAGGTACCTATGACCACCTCTCAAGAACTTGTATTGTGATTGGAATGTTATTTTGATTTGAAAAAGTCTAGTTCTTTGGGCAGTTGCACTGGTCAGGTGTGTCATTAGGTTTGAATATGTAGGAGCCCTACCCACATGCTGTGATGACAGCCTGCCTGGCTGAGGATCTGAACCATTTCTTTTGTAGGTTTGATTACCAGCGCTTCATACCTCACTCCCACGCAAAGTGTCTACCTGCATCTCCCACTAACAACCCTACAACCCCCTCCTCTCTCCCCCTGTCTGCACTAAAGATAAAAGAGAAAGATGTTAAAAGAGTCTCCCCTCTCTGCATGAAATCCTGGCCTGACCAACTAACCTCTATCTTCACTCGTATCACAAGTCTCTGGAGCTGTGTGGAGCGGGGTTTAATAATGTTACGGAGGTGATGGTAGGAGATTTTGCAGAGTTGGTTTACATGGAATTCGAATGTGAGCTGGGAGTCAATTTTAACAGCAAGGTTAGTAACTGACAGAAAGAGGGGAATGTTGTGCCCAGAGAAAGTGATGCTGGTTATAGGAGATGACTGGATCTGGTTCATGGATGCCTACCATGATGGCTTCTGTCTTGGAGGTGTTCAGGTGGAGAAAGTTGTGGTAGACCCACACCTTTATCCCTTTCAGAAATATAACAAGTTGAAATGATGACCATGATAATAATGGCAATGACAAGGACAGAGATACAAATGGATGAGAATATCAAAACAACTGCTGCAGCTCCTCATTGGATGTGCCACAACTTGACCACAGATGTCAGGGCAACCGAAACCCACCCATAATGGTGCATTTCTGGGGGACTAGGATGATATTGGAGTGTTTGAAGCATGAGGGAACCTCACACAGCAGAGACTTGTTGAAGATCTGAGTGAAAATTGGGGCGAGTTGGTAAGCGCAGGCTCTCAGGGAGCCTCAGAGAGGATGATCAGGGCTGACCTTCCCTCCATCCAGGTCTTGTACAGGTCTTGGGTCAGGAAAAGGCAGCTAAAATCTATGCAGACCCCACACATCCTGGACATAAACTGTTTAGACTTTTACCTTTAGGTTGGTGCTACAGGGCGCTGTTTGCAAAAACCAGGCACCACAAAACAAATAACGTAACATTTCTACAAAAAAACTTTTGCTGCTTATTTTCCCTTAATATATCTTTATATTTAAAAAGTTTCATTAAGAGCAAAGTGGAACAACAGTCCAATTCCTTGTTTTTGTGCACAAACTTGGCGAATGAAGCTGATTCAAATTCTGAGTAGGACATCATATTGTAACCCTCTTTTGAAGCATATCCAACAAAATTTTGGTAAACTGCACATTTGAATCCACATTTCATTTACTGGTGAAAATGTGAATAAATTTTTTATTTATTTTTCACTGTCAAGAAGGAAATTGCATTTCATAGAATGACGACATACATTTTGAACAACATTGTATCTATACAAATAATTTATTTTCTTAAGTAACTCATTATAACTTGTAACTTGTTATATCTTTACTCTCCCCTCTCCATTGACATTCTCTCTTTTCAGGTTGATGTGTAGTCTTCTTTATAGATACTTGTCAGATGAAGGAAGATGGAAAAGAGACACTCCATTGATATGCTTTGCTTACCTGGACTGATGCAAAGAGAACATATCAAAATATCTGCAGTGATATTTGAGGTTGTTGATCTGAAACAAGTCTGGATGTGATTTTCTAGCTTTTTCTGTGTCGTTAACTGAGCAAACTCTTAAATAAGAATACATGCTCATTGTTTTCTGATTGGGCAATGGTGAATCTTTAGGGATTTCTCTTTTCAGGTATGAGTTACCAATTAGACCGCAAAGCAGGAGAAGGACATCTGTAAAAATTCAATGAAAGTGGATGACATAATGAGGTAAAAACCTGATGCTGGTCACATCAATTTATCACTTGAGGGAACAGTAATCACAGCGTCCAATGTGATAAAACCCACATCAGAAACATCTAATTAACTGTTCAGCAACTTCATCAGACAAGGTTTTAATGGAACAATACTGTTGACATTATAAGAGAGGAGAAATAGGAAACTGTTATCTCTAATAAATTGTGCAGTTTGAAGATAACATTGAAATGCAGGAGCTTTTAATGATTGCATTCATGTACTGTGAAGAAGTAACTTATTCTTCTCTAAATGTTGTTACTCTTCTTCTCTTGAAGGTTGTTACAATATTCTTCTGTTTCTGTTTTTCTTTTGCACACCTAAATGTTTCAGGCCATCAAACAATTTTTAATATCAGACAAAGATAACCAGAGTAAATACAAACTCCTAATTTTTATTGTGTGTTAAGAAAAAAAAAAACTATCCAAATTAGTCTGGGCCTATCTGAAAAGATTGCTTCTCATGTCAAATCCTTGTTTAATACCATCTATTAACCACATTTTTCTGACAGCTGCCAGACCTGTAGAATCAGGAAATGACCCAAATAAAATCTTTTGAAAAGATGAAGCAGACCAACAGATTAGAAACAGGGTCAATGACATCTATCAGTCTTGAAAAGGTTACAAAGCAATTTTTTAGGCTTTGGGACTCCAGTAAACCAAACTGAGAGCCATTATCCACATATTGAGAAAATGTGGAACAGTGTCGAACTCATTGCCAAGGATCACAAATCCTTGATGCCACCAGTTGGTAGCCCTGTAAGTGATCAACTATATTTTGGCCAGGTTGGTGTGATTGGCATTCTTTCCTTAAAAAGTGAAATCACAAATTGAAAACTGTACTTTTTATTTGCTCAGATTACCTTTGTCTGATTAAAAAATTAGTTTGATGACCTGAAAGATTATAATGTGACAAAAAGAAGCAACGACTGAAGCAAACTCTTAACATCTTTTCAAAGCAGTGCTATGTGGGCTCACAAGGAAGCTATAGAAGTGTTTTTTATCTGCATCAATCACTAATCTTAGACACTACAGCATCTTAGCACATTACAAGTTCAGCTGCATTGAGTCCTTCCTGTATTTCAGCTTGATTTGTCTGTCAGCTGAGAAAAAAATAATTCATTATTACACGAAATGTTAAAAATCTACCTTTTATCAATCTTAAGATTTTTTCGCTTTCTCTTTTTTTTTGTTTATATGTTCGTTGTATGGGGAACTTGCATCGTAAATATTTAAAAAGTCCAATTAGCATAAGCCTCATGTGGCTAGATTAATGATTTAGTGAGCTCACTTGAGGCCCTCTAATGCTTGTTCTTCTCTAATCACACATCTTTGCTAACTTTACTGATTACAATTATCTTTAAATGCATTAAAAGCTTTCCTTAATTTAACCAGTCAGTGTTGGAAAAATGGTGTTAACAATCTCTGCATGAACGCAGCATGGACTGAATATTTAAAAATCCTTGTCGCTCTACCCAGAGCTTCTTACCTTTAGTTTTTCTACTTTAAATCACATTTGTGTGTTGGCTGGAAAAAAGCGTTTTTTCTATTCATGTTGAACCATAATTGGGATAGATGAAGATCTGTAAAGAAGTGCAGGAAAATATGCATCTAAAAACATCAGTTTCCTCAGTTATTCTGTAAAAATACAAAAAAGGACTGCTGAAGAAATTTAGACTAAAGTAATGAAAATGTTAAGTAAAAATTGTATCAAGCTTTTCAAAATATATATTAGCACACTATTTAAAATATACTATTATTATTCTAATATTTCTA
This sequence comes from Crenichthys baileyi, assembly GCA_036173005.1. Classification (NCBI taxonomy): domain Eukaryota; kingdom Metazoa; phylum Chordata; class Actinopteri; order Cyprinodontiformes; family Goodeidae; genus Crenichthys; species Crenichthys baileyi. Next base: position 48,144 of record JAHHUM010001651.1, on the reverse strand, counting down.
ATTGTTTTTGACATAATTGTTACTTTATTGTTCTTAAGCACCAAAGATTACATTGTGTATTAAAGGTGCAATACACATAAACTTGTCTTGCCTGGTATTAATCTCAATTTTGAGGTCACGATTCAGTTGGGTACTGTGGACAAAAGCAAGAAAAGTCAAAATTTCAGGATTCCTGTCAGATAAACAAAGTGCTTTTTGTGGGGAAGCTCTGGAAAAGTATTCTTTGTGTAACCTAGTCGTTAGGTAACTTTAAATTAAAATTAAACACAATTTTTTTTTATTCTATTTGAATTATACATGGTCCTACAGGCCATATATCATACAAATGTTGGATTACCTGAAGGATATACCTTATATATTATGGAAATCGTAAAAATGAAAAAGATGTAGTTGTGAAAGTAGTCCTATTTAATTATAATTAATGTGGTCTTAAATTAGACTATATAAGGCAATGAGAAATTAAATAATTTAAACACTTGTCAGTCACCACCAGGGACACCACCAGGTGGCGCTTAATTTAGTGAGCAGCATTCATTTAGGATCTAGTGAGATCATTAAATTTTTGGTGGCGCATGTTACTGTTTTCTGGGACTATCAGATATTGCAAAGCTCAGAAATCACACTCACCAGTCTCATTATTAGATACACCTGTTCATGAAAAAAGGTACACCTGTTCAGTTTCTTGTTAACACAGTTAACAGATCAGCCAATCATATTGCACCAATTCTATGAATTTAAGTGTCTAGACATGGTAAAGAAAACTTGCAGAACTTCAAACCGAGCAGCAGAATGGGGAAGTAAATGAATTTAAGTGACTTTAAAGAGGGCATTACTGTTCAGGCTGGTCTAAATATTTAAGAAACTGCTGATCCACAGGAATTTTCATATTTATCCTAACTTATCTATTGCAGAGAATGTTCCAAAAAAAGACAAAATATTAAGTGAGTAGCAGTTTTTCATGATGAAAATGTGTTATTGATTTTAGAGTTTAGAGAAGAATGGGCAGACTTAGAAATAATTTAAAGGCAGAAATGTTGCTCATATAGCAACCATTGAATGTGGAATACCATCTCTGAATGTAGCACCACTCATTAAACCTTGAAGTAGATGGGCTACAGCAGCAGGAGAGCTCACCATGTGTACTTCTGTCAGCTAAGAACATGAAACTAAGGCTACAATTCAATAGGTCCACCTAAAACTTTAAAAGAATGAGTCTTGATTTCAGCCGCAAAATTCAGATGATAGGGTCAGAATATGGTATAAAGGACTTGAAAGCATGCATCCTACCTTTTATCAACAATTCAGGGAGGTGGCGGTGGTGTCATTGTGAGGTATATCTTTTCTAATGACACTTTGGGGCTATTAGTACCTAGGGATAATTGTTAATTCACCATAATTCACCACTCACTACCGCCATATCACTTCTTGCATTGCTGTTATTGTGGATATAGACATGTTGTCATATATTGTGGCTTTAGAAAGAAACTTTATTCACTCATTTTCTGCCTTGGATACTAATAGTGCAACAAAAGCACATAGTACACATTTAAGTGAATAATAGCAGTGGCCTCTGAATCTCATGCATCTGGTCTCTGACTGCATGCACCAGGGAGTGTCATATCTGCTGTAAAATCTTTGTTTATAAACATATACCATGACAACACTACTGATGAATATGACTAGTATGTTTATCACATGTGGCTAAAGGGTTGATTCATTTTGTTCTCTGTAGCACTCAGTAGTATTGTTTATTTAAAAATACATTAAAACATCTCTGTGCTTAAAGTCTATTGCCAATTCATTAAATTCATTAATAACTGATTCATAACTATGTGTAACTTTGGAATTAAGAGTCTGTTATTTCTATTTAATTAACACAAAAATCGTGAACTTGTGTATCTGGTGTCACTGCAGCTTCACACAAGCAGTGATTCTGAAAGGCTAATCATGTCATCATGTGGCAGGTAGTGAACCAACTGTACATTGTAATACTAAAACATCAAAAAGAGTGTAGATGATAAAACCAGTAAAACCAGTAAAATTTTATAGAAACAATACAGTTTTCTAGAAAATATGGGTTGCTGAGATGCTATAGCTTTTGGGTTTTGTATTGTAGATAGAACCGCATAACTAATTCCTGCTGTTAGTCCTGCTGAGTTCCTTTTGTACTCCAAGTCAAACTCTTCTGAGTTCCACATTGAAAAAATAATGCCTGCTGAACTGGGAATTCTGAATTAGAAAATTGAAGATAGCTCATCAACCCAACATCCAAATCTAATATGGCTGCTGCATATACAGGAAATAGTAAAAGTTGCTGCAATAAACTGTTTATTTGCACTTTTAATCATTTGTATCTCAGTCAATCAGTCATACACATTGCTACCGTACACATTAGTTAGTGAATGTTATGTTACAGTGTTCATTATAAAGTACTGGTAAATATTTTGCACTAGCTTTCACTACTTATAGCAGTTTGCTTAGTAACTGAGCATGACAATCAGCATATCTAACTAGTAGGTGGAGGGGATGCTGCAGCAAGAACTGAAAAATTATAAAATAAATAAAAGTACTTATATGCAGTTCTGACTGGAACCCTATACTCATGCTCTGCAATGAAAAAAAAAGTATGACAACCACGCCCCTGTGCCCCTGTTGTTTCTTTTCATTTGATTGACCGTCCAACGCTGTCAGTTCACAATAACCCTGAAACAGCTGTGAACTGATGTGTAAACAGCCCTGTCTGAGTTTACCAGCTAAATGGCTGTTGGCAGTATTTCTTCTGTGAATATAGCAAGGACAAGCCAGGCAATAGCATCTCTAAAGTAAATTAAAAATTGTTTTTGAAAAGTTTATGAATATGGTTTTAGTCCATGTCAGGTGTACGCTCTGCATACAGAGTATGCGTACATCTATCTATTATATATAGGCATAAAGCACTCTAGCATTTTATTGAACTTGTTCATTATGATCACTTACAAAGGATATTAAAACAACATAAACATATCTACCAAGTTAATATTCCATCATTAGAGAAGGAAGGAAGAAGCCAGTTGTGTTTTGTAGTGACTGCATCACAGTTCTATAATAAACAGCTGATTTCACCAACATGGAGAAGACATTCTGTATTGCAAGGGAAATGTGACCTTTTTATTGTCAAAAATGCATAGCTGTGTATCAGTCTTTGACCGGATTGTAACACGATGGAAACAGCAGGGCCATGTCTCAGCCTTCCCAGTGTGACACCATGGTGCCGTTCTTTGCAGAACAGCATAACAGCAGAACAGAATAGAAACATGCATTATACCGTGCCATGACTATTTGTGCCAGCACTGCCAGCAAAAACTGCTATCAAACATATCTTATAACCAGCAATGTGCTCTTTATATCTCTGTGTCAGAACAATAAAATCAGATTTAAGCCAGACTTTTACTAGGCCACACAAAACCTTGTTTCAGCTTTGAACTTGCTGGTTTGGCTCGTAATATTGTCCTGCAGCATGTAATGTAAGATCAAAAAAGGATCAACAGACTTTCTCCTTCAGCAAATCAGCCCCTAACCACCTCACTGCCACTTCCATGTTTGACTCTTAGTATGATGTCATATTTGGTGGTGTAGTTATAGGATCTAAGTGCAGATATAAGCAGAGAGGATTGTGGTAAGCGGTAAATAATTTAATAGAAGTCCAAAACTCACCATATGTCAGAAGACAGGAAGATAACACAGTAAGAAGCAGAAGGGAAAATGGTGTGGCAGACAACAGGGATGGTAGTAAAACATAATATTCTAGCAAGGAATGAAGGTAACTAACAGGCTTATATGTATCGAGTCACAGACTTAGGAACTGGTTTGTATAAACAAAAGATTGTACTGCAGCTGAGTGGGAACCTGAATTGAGGAGAAAATAACTAAGGGAAAATAACTAACAATCATAGAAATATATACACAAGGATCTGGAAAAAAACAAACAGATAAAACTTGAAAGAATAACAGGGAGAACCACCCAAATGAGAATCAGAATTAATGGAAATACTAAAAGAACAGAACACAAACTCAGGACTATAAAAAGTAAAGGAGAAACTAAATGTGAAATGCCAAAAGAGAGCAATCTCAAAAAATAATCACAACACAAAAAAATCAAAATACAAAGCAAAAATGACTAACAAATCATAGAGACAGTATGGATCACACACCAGATGTAACAGAAAACACACCTTCCATAAGTGTCCACTTTTTTCTCATCAGTTGACAAAATATTTTCCCAAATGTTTTCGGATCACTAAAATATTTTTTGGGAAATTGTGTTTGTACTCTCCTGGGAAGGTACATTACTTTTCTTTTTTATTGAAGAATAGCTCTCACTGTGGTTTACTGGTGTCCTAAAGCCTTAAAAGCAATATACATCATCAGATGATGAGCATCAAACACATATTAGGCACATCACGCTGAAGTGCAACAAAAAACAGAAACAGGTAGCTATTCCCCTCAATTTAAACAAAATGCAGTTATCTATTTATGCCTGCAGGTGGCATAGCCTACCATAGGAAACAAAATATGTGACTTACTAAACTAAAATGAATTTATCATTCTGTAAAATGTTCACCATGTAAATCTTTAAAACGACGTCTATTAGCTTATCATTCCTACTATTTATCTTAGGCATACCAGGTTTACCAGGTTTACCAGGGCCCAGGATGGCACAGTCTTTCAGGTCCATAACGGTGAACAAACAGGAGAAACAGCTGAGGCGGAGGAAAACAGGGAGCTGAGGCAGAGAGACTAATTAACCAGAATAGAGCTGAACAGAAACACAAAGGGACCCGGGGGGAGTATCTAGTAGAATTCTCACTGGAAATAACTTTAAATGTACAAAGAACACTAGAATAAACTAGAAGGCCAATAAGGCTAAACCCAACCCAGTAAGGAAAACTAATAACAATAATGACTGCAGAGAAAATGATCTGAAAAAGGCAAGACACAAGAGAACATAAACAACAGGGAATGAAGAAAACAGAGACACAATGAACCCCCAAAACTTAAACAATAAAGGACCATAACACATTTAGCTTGTCATAAGGGAATGTGTGGGATTATTGGAATTATTTCAAAATATGCTTCAGGGATAAGGAGCTCTTGTTTTTTTTTTTGTTTTTTTTGTGGACTAAGTTTAAATCATAAAAATAATATTAATGTAATATCTAATTGTTAGCAAATGATCTGCTATAATATTACCATATTTCCCAATGCTTGTATGTCAGTACACATATTAAATTGCCAACTATCGCAGCAAAACACTTTTTTCTCTAAGCTCCCCGTGTGCATGCTTGCATGTCTTTGCTGGGTTGTTCTGTCCACACATGTTTAATTGTTTTACTGCCACATAACCATGAGCTGAAGGCAGAATCAAGTCTGTAGGTTGTATTCTATAGGCACACATTGTTTTCGGTTCTCATTGACTTAAAAATAAATTTACTTCCTTCACCTAATTAAACAAAGAAATTGAAAATCCATAAACCCTCCCACAATGTCTCACCTGCACCTCTGTGCACAAAACAGAAAATAACAGGACAGCTGCACCTAATTAGCACTTCTGTTGTTTCCCTTAACAATGTGTTTGATTTTATTGCTGCTTAAAAACATAGCCACACATTCAATTCAACATGCAATTATCCAACGTTTTATTTTTCTGCAAAATGAAACCCTTCAAACCACTTCAAAGCATCTGTCAGGCTGTATTATACAGTCCTGCTGTGTTGCTATGTTGACTTGTGTGATTTATTGTCCCAAGCTTCAAGATCACATTTGTACGCAAAGTAAATGCAAACATTTCCATTATGTTTTCCCAGTCTTGAAAATTGTATTATTATTATTAATAATATTGATATTGTTTTTTTCACATTTTGGCTTGTAAAGAATCCAGCTACAATATCTTTAAGGAAAACGCAAGTGCATCTTAAAAAAAATAATTTTATCAGTGTTATTTATTTCAGCAATTTGATTCAAAAAGTGAAACTTTGTATGTTTAATCTAAATTATATAGATTAATTAGAGGGAAAATGATATATTCTAAGCATTTCTTTCAGTTAATTTTGAAATTGCTCACAGCTAATGAAAACCCCAAATTCAGTTTGAAAATTTGACTGTTGTATAAAACCTATAAAATATTTTGTTTTGATTAGGGGTTTTTTGTATACAGAAATGTTAAACAATCATGACTAAGACTGTTGACTTGCCTCCACAGGAAGGGTAAGCCACCGAAGCTCATTACCAAGCCTGCCTATTTAGAGAGTGCTGTAACCAAGCATATTAATGCAAAGTTGAGTGGAAGTACAAAGTGTGGTTAAAATGGGTAAAAAAAACAGGGATAACAACAGCATTGTGAGAGCATTGTGAAGCACAGCTCATTCAAGAGTTTGCAGGAGATTAACAAGGTGTAGTCTGCAGCTAAAGTTAGTGGTTAAATAGTAGTGATGGGAATGAAGAACTGCTGGAAACTATTGCATTGCTTGTATTCAACCCATGTTTTCAAGGAACTAAGTTTCTGTTTTTTAAGGACACAATGTCGGCAGCATTTTAACATGGCTGAAGAGAAAAAGAAATGACTGTTGCTCAGTGGTCCAAAGTCCGCTTTTCTGAATGAAAGGAAATTTTGTAATTTATTTGAAAATCAAGATCCCAGAGTCTGGAGGATGAGTGGGAAGACACAAATTTTGAGTTGTCATTCCAACGTCAGTGCAGCCATCTATCAGGAAATATACCAATACCTGTTTTAATGACCATATCACTGTGCTTGATTTCCAGCAAACCTGTTTGATGTAAAACACTGAAAGATCTATTGAAACTGTCAAGAGGAACGCGGGAGACACCAGAGCCAACAATGCAAGCAAGCTGAAGGCTGCCATAAATGCAAGCTGGGCTTTCTTAACAGCTCAGCAGAGCCAGAGTTTGACTCAATAACACACTGCATTGATCCAGTAATTCATGCAAAATTAGCGCATTACATCACTTTTTCATGATTTAATGACAACATAGGCACAACCCAGAGTCTTTAAAGGGTCAATGAGTATAATTAAAAACTGTCATTCAACCCAGGCCACCATCGTTTGACCAAGGTCACCCCCTAGAAGATGTTACATGTCTACAAAAGTAAGTTGACCTCAGCCTTTTTCTTAATACCCCAACTAAACCATTGCTTATCTTTCTTGAGTTTCAATGGCAGGATGAAATAAGTAGCTATGTACTGTAGCTTACACAATCTTATTAGGCTAAACTAGGCTGCCAAAGATTCTTTAATTCTTAAGCTGACAGCTTCCTTAATAACAATTCAACTAATAATATTTTATCACCTGGGAGCACTAATAAAGCAGTAAGTTTTAAGTACCAGATAGTCATATGATCTTTAAATATTGGGATGCATGAAGGCAACATGTGAGGTGACATGTCTACGCATGTTTTCATACATCTGAATTTTCTTTTGTGCGCCACAAGTTTCATGATTTCTCCCTACCGCCAACTTTTTGTATAAAAGCTGTGCACTCTTTCGTAAATGAGGCCCCTGGGCTTACAAGTTTTACAGATAATTATAGCAAATTACTCCACAAAACTGTTATCCTTATAACATTATTCATAAAAGGAAGAAAGCTAAACTTGATTTGTTAAGAAATATTGCAAGAATTGTGAAATGTGATGCCAGGGCCAGCTTTCTCATTTGCCATTTCATTTCCTCAGATTAAAGATGCGGTTTTGTTCAGTCAGCATTTTTGATCCAGCATGAAATTCTGAGATAAGACCTGTCTGCATTTTGGGTTCCCTGACAAAATTCATGGATTCCAGGTAACGTTCAAAATACATAAAACAGCATGTCTGAAAGTTGAAAATCAGTACCAAACTTGTATGCAGAAGGTACAGGAAAATGGCAGAATACATGAAAATTAGCACTACTGCAAGCATATCCATGGATGATAGCACAAGGATAAGAGTATACAACTCAGCATCTTTAAATTAGCACCTTCACTGAGTAGCAGCAAATCAGTAATGATATAATTCTTCCACATTTTAAATATCCAGTTACTGCATTTACAGCCAATATGCCCTGAAATCTATGTGCAGTTCTCAGGAAGGATCTTTATTCTTGCATTTATAAAGGAGGAAAGACCTTAACTAATTATATTAAGAGCAAACTGAAACATTTGTAAGAAACTTGCTTTCCACAGACTTTCCTCTAGCAGATTGTATTGTTTGCTTGCTTTCTTTGAAAGGCCTTGCACCAAAGATAATTTATACCGTTTCCTGTCTGCAAATGTGTGCACCAAATTCACTATATGACTACATTAATGCAGCAGCAAGCTAATTCAGGAAAGCAACAGCTTGTTTTGGAGGACAGTTTGATGAATTGTCCTTGCATGTAAGCAGCAGACTGTATAGCACAGGGAAAAACAAAAATTGTGTTAACTCCTTTCTATTTTTTTGGGTTTGGGGCCCCCTTAGTAAAACCTTTTTATAAAAACCTGAGGGCCCTTATCACTTAAAGGTGGATCAAATCCCGAGAAAACAGCCCCCTTTAATTAAGCCCCATGGGATAATTTAAATTTTCAGTACGGTTTTCCAGCCCCAGGAGGTTTGGAGAAAAAAAAGCTCCAATTTTTCCCAAACATGGCTCTATTTTTTTAAGGAATCTGAGTTAAGGGTGAATTGTTGGCCCTGTTCCCTTTTTCCATTGGTCATTTTTGCCAAAACCTTTTAATGTGGTGTTAAACCGCCCCATAACCCCAGTGATGGGAATAACGGTGTTAAAAAAAATGGCCCGATACAATTGCCTTACTTTTTTTTCAGAAAAAAAGTAACCCCAACCCAAATTTATTTTTTCTTTGTTACTTTTGGCCAAAAGGGAAATTAAAGGGGGCGCATTAAAAAATTTAAACCCGACTCTTTAAAAGTTTTTGGGCATGAAGTTTTTTTTAAAATCTGCCCATTTTGCGGAAGTCCCAGCCCCCACTTTATTCCCCCTTGGGGAAAAAGGCAAAAAAACTTTCCCAGGGAAAAGTAAATATTAAAAATTTCCGGTTAAGGTCCCCTACTTGTTTTATTTTAATTCCATTTTATGAACCTGGTTTTAAAAACCCCTTTTAGAAAAAAAATTTCAAAAATTTCTTTTAGAAATTTTTAAAATTTTTAAAAAAAAGAAAACGAAAAGTTTTTTCCCCTGAAAAACAAATTATTTTTAAATAGTGGAGAACTCATTTACTAACTGATTTAAATTTTGGGAGAAGAACCTGGGAACAAAAAAAACCTAATATTTTTTTTTAAAAGAAACATGCCCAACACTGCGATAGAACCCATTTTAGCTTGAAATTTTGTTGTCGGGCCAAAAGGGTTCCCTCTGTGCAGTTTAAAAAAGGACTTTTTGATTTAAAAATTGAAGGACAATTAATAAAAAAACTACTCCCCCAAATTTCTTTTTGGTAGGAAAACCCCAAAACTATGTTAATTTACCAGGAGAGGTTAATTACTATGTAGCTCACAAATAAAACTTCAGAGTCAATTTAACTAATTTTCCCTTATCACCAGGCCCCCCAAAGGGAAAGTTATCCCCCCTTTTTAGTAGCCCTCTGGGGGACACTGTTTTAAATAAATTTTGGGTTTGTCCTAAAAAGAGTTTTTTCCTCCAGCCCCCCCCAAAATGAAGGAGTGACTCAAAAAAACCCCCGTGTTTTCCTGGTAATTGCCTGAAAGTAGCATTTTTCTCAAATTTGTCCTGTACAAAATGGCAGTTTTTGTGTTTGGAGATATCTTGTTTTAATGCTCCATAGGTTTGTCAAATGTATGCCTCTTTGCAGAAACATGTAAACCTACATGTCACTAATGGTTTGTTGCAATTGATAAATCGTTAATGGAATTCTGTTAAAAAAAGATATTCGTTCAAGTTTCTGGGATTTAATGTGGTTGTAGCAAATAGGATGTTGAAGATGCTGAAACAACAAACTAAATAGATAAAGTCCAATGAAATCAGTAAGTCAAATGTAATGTGTGACCTTTGTCAAACAATCATTTTGCATTTCCTGTTTTATAAAATGAATTGATTTAAATTGTTGCTCTAATGAAGGCAAGTAGGCTGAAATGTTAGCATGCAGAATTTTGAGAAAACAAATGAAACATTCAAATGGAAAAAAACAATACATAGAATATAGAAAATATTAAAAAAGTAAAATGATTAATTCAGATTAAATTTTATAAATGCATTTATGACCATAGAATATAAATACTTTAAATAGAATAGGAAAGTAGTTTTTTTTTCATGGCTTTACTATACTTTCACCATATATTTTCAAGGAAGGTAATATGAACACTTGGAATACCGCTACTTGCTTTGGGGACCAATGCAAGGATTTAAAACTACATACAGGATTTAACGTATTGCCCAGCAGCAGCAACAGAATGCCTAAGGAAGAGGCTGAGCGAGCTCTGAGAAGATAAATAGCAAAGTAAAGCCTTAAGAATCTTTTAGTTAAAGGCAACAAACTAAATGTGTTTGAATTTAATCATCTGGACTAAGGGAAAATTTTAGCACTTTATATGGCCTGGAAGGAGAAAGATTAATTTTTCCCAAACCTGCTGGGTCATGCAACTCTGAAGGTCTATAAAAAGTAATTTACTCTCATTTAAGTGTAAAGGTTTTTGCTCTTTCTTTTTTGTACAGTTTTATTAATTTAACCCTAAGTTGAATTAAGAAAAAGCCACCACATTATATATTTTTTTATCTAGCTGCTTCAAAAATGTAGGTATTGCATAAAAGAGGACAAGTGTTGATCAAAACACAAATTTAAAAAAAGAAATAAAAACCATGAATACCTTTTAAAAATTACACACATTCTAAAATAAGGGATCCATGTGAAGACTAAATTCAATGTAAAAAATGTTACCACACCACACCTCAGGGAACCAAATAACAAGGCAGTCACATGCGTCACCATTTCAATAAAGCAGGATTAGACATACTGACTCAATGAACATCTAGCCCTACTGCTCTCAGGCCATAGCAGGACCTTCATCGGGCAGAAGGGCCTGTTTTGAAAAGAACCTGAGTCCCTCAGTCATTACATCTCTCGACAACAGGCCTCTGAGAGTGTTATGCTGTCTCCGTCGCTTTCCAAACTTCCTGTTGTAACAGTCTATTGTCAGATATTTCTTTATCATCAAAGGACTGGTTCTGCTTGAACATGAAGTCTGTTAACAAATGCTGACCAGAAAACACCCATTTTGCTCTCTGGAAGGTTTTTATTTTTCAGGTTTTCAGTTACTTACTTTGCATTCATTATCGAATAAATTGTTAGGGGAATCTGCTGTGCTGTTTAAACATTTACCTCCGCCACCCATTAATTCCAGTGTCCTGATAAGTTTTAGTGTTAATGGCAACATTATTGCTATCAAATGGCCGGAAAAAAAAATAGAAAATTTAGAAATGTATGCAATTTTTAACAGGGATCTGAACAGGGATTTTTTTCTCCTAATTGAGAGAAAGTGTACGAAGTGGTATGGTTGAGAGTTTGGGCACAAAGTGACTTCCATGTATACATACTACAGTTCCTGGAGATGTTTGCCACAGCTACACATCTGTTCACTATTGCTGAGTCACAAATGTGGCATAGAATATTGTTATACTGTAGGTAACAACTATTTGTTGGTGCTAAATATGTTACTTATTTGTCTGATGGGGTTGTGTGATGATGGTGGGGAGGACTTGACTCTGCAAAGTAAAGCAATAAAATTAAAACAAAACGGTGCTCAACCAGGATATTTAAGGATCTGATGTAACTGAGAGAAAAATAAATTGATATGCACACACAGGTGAAAAAGCAAAAGTATAGTTTTGTTTTTCCACTTCAGCTGTGAAGATGAATAAAAAGTCATCTATAATAACTTAGTTGCAAATGCTTTCATAGTTTTTTCTGTTTAGTTATAGATCTGTTCAATTTTGGTTTGGATTTTCTTTAAACCATAAATTCAAAAGTGCTTGTTGGCCATAAAGGGTTAGAATACATTTTATATACAGAATCACACAGATAAACAGCAAAAACCAGGCAACAGATCGAGGAAATACCAATAAAACACTCCCTAACTGGAACCTACATCCAGAGAGTTTGGTATGTTTTATGATATAGTGCCAATTTGAGCCTAATACTATGCTTCAAATGTATGAAAATATTTTCCATTAGTAATGAGCACTAACCACAGGAACCCTTCTGTGTGTGCAGTGATTTCATGCTGAGATTAAAGAATTTTGATTGAGCTTTCCAACCTCCTTAGGGTTCCAAGATTTACATCACTAATCTGAAGATAACCCTGTTAAGATGAAAATTTGTTGTCATGGTTAGAGACCAAAGCATGTACATTTTGACGTCCTAAACAGCCATTTGTTCCTCTCTAACATGATGGATACCATCTACATCATCCCAAGCAACAGTACCAGCCCTGGAGACAACTTAAGATATTGCTACTTTTTTTTGGTCACAAACAGAAAATAGTTTCTTGACAGAGTAATGAAATGAGGACAAAGTTTGGTTGGCTTTTTGTCAGATCAGCACAGAAGTGTCTGGCCGCAGACACTGTATCCAGCTGAGCTTCAAACACGGAGTCTCTAGAGCGGGAACACCTTCACTAATTACAGGATTTTTAATAGGAAGAAGACAAGATGAAAAAAAAAAAATTACTGTGACTGAAATAAATACAAAAGAAAATGCACATGGGGTTGTCAACCAGTTTACGCTTTTCAGAAAAATTATTTAACATGAAGACTTTTAAAATACTACTGAGGGGTAAGTTGCTATACCTATTATGTTGAAGTCCTTTATTTATAAAAAAATATATACAAAAAAATTATAGCAGCATTCCCTGTGATATTAATATTTTTGATGTACATATAGCAACCACACAACATCTCCTTTAACGAACTGAAGGAGATTAAGAGTTTTAGGAGACAACTAATACTGTAACTCTTCCCACAGAGCCATTACAAGTTTAGATGAAAAAGACTGATTTTCTGTTGTTTTGATTTTTCTCATCATACAAGGAGCCATAATTATTGTCCAAATTAAATTGATTACCTCAAATACTGTCCTGATGGGTTCTATTTTACAGATTTTCTTACGTTTATGGTTCAGCAACTCTTTGTACGACAGGATTTTATCTGGAAAAGGGAAGAACTGTTTATTCTTTCTCTTCTGATTTTGTGAGTTAATAATTTAGCGACAGTTACATTATTTCAAAAGTTGAATCTGATGTTTTCAATTTGAAAATGCATACGTTAAAAGTGGGACAGATATAAGAAATCCAACAAAGTAAAAAGAGTGGTCCTTCCCAGCACATTTGCTTATTTCCATCCTCAAGCTAAAGCAATAGTTTAAAGGGATTTCACTGCAAAATCCACAAGTCAGTAAAAGGGTACTAAAATCTGCAGTGATTTATATAAACCATGACACAGTGAAGGCAGTCATCAGTAATTTGTGACAATATGTGACAACAGGGACATTACAAAAAAATGACATTTCTTTAAAATTGATGAAAAGACATGACTGAAACTGGTCAGAGAGAGTACCAAGAGGCTCATAGGCACAATGAGCTGCATTAATTGCTGCCAAGTACTGGGGATGTTTTGTATGTTGTAACAACCTCCTACAGTCTTCATATGTCTGGACTAAGCAGTAGGGTTGCAAGATGGAAGCCTTTTCTTCGGCGATACTTGCTTAAATCTCCCAAACGTTTGTGAAAGAATGTGTCATATACTGATGGGCCCAAACCAAATTTTTAACTCATAATGCCAAACGGTATGACTGGCATACAAACAATAACCCACTTCAACAGAACACTATCAACACTATCAACTAAATTTGACAGAAAATATGTGAAGAGGGCTGTTCATAGAAGTGAGATGCTGACAGGCTTCTACAAAGTAAGACTAAATGTGGTAAATGGATGAAAGGGTCCTTCCACAAAGGATTAGTTAAAGGGTGTGCAGAATAATGCAAATGGGTTATTGCACTATGTTGTATTTTTCCATCTAAGATTTGTTTCATGTCAGCTGAACTATACAGAATAAAAAACACATTATACATAGAAGAAAAACTGGCACTTAAGTACTTTTGAGATCCATGGTAGGTCAGGAAATACTGTAGGGAGAAGATTGATTATAGATGATCAAGTCAACAATCAAACATGGGCTTAGTTGGAATACAGACATCGCATACAGAAAACTAAAGTATTAATCTGTTAAAAGGTTAGTGACTTTCTATGCTGTTAAAGATAGAGTGTAATGTTGGAAAATATCAGCTTCTTATATACTTTTTAAGCCTTCTTTTGTTTTCTTTCATTTCCTTGCACTGATTAGTGCATAACCTCAAACCATTATGAAACATGCAACTTGTTAACCTGTTATAATTCCGATTTCCACCATCCTGCTTTTATTCGCCATGAATTTTTACTCCTCTGCTAATTGGATTGTTTTTTTTAGTTTATTTTGATTTTCCATGAAAACATATTGCTGTGCACATATGTGATCCCAAATTTCAAATATCGGTCTTCCAAACCAAACTAATTTAGATCTGTGTCTCCTTATCTTAGAATGCATCTTTATTCTGCATTGCAGAAGTAGAGGCTCCTCTCCAAGCGAATCATTACGACAGGTAAAAACCCTCCAATGTTGGGTCACAAAGTACAGAACTCTTATATTATTTATGCAGACAGTGAATAATTCAAAGGTGAGGGAGTGCAAGATGAGGCAACTAGATTTGTTTAGTGGGGTGGAAATGTAGACAAGGAAAAGGATGATGTGAGGCATGACTTGATCTAGACTAATTAATGCGTGTGTTTCTGGAAAGTGGCTTCTAGAGAGCAGACAAAACTTAATCAGAGAGTGGTTGTTTAAAAAAAAAACCTTTTGTACTCAGTATGATGCCTTTGTTGGAAATTATTTCTGAGTAAACTCCCAGCTTAATGTTGAAAGGGAAGCAACGAGAGAGGATATTTATTCCCTAATTGACGATGACTAATTTTAGAGGAAATAAAGCTGACAAAAACCATGAAGAAAAACTGCAATGAGTTACCTGGAGTACAGAGAGTAAAAAAAAAGTGTAGAGAAGAAATAAAGAAAAATAAGCTTGAAAAATGTGCATCTACCTCAGCAGGAGACAAAAAAAAACTGGTCACTTTATAATTTAAACTATAGTATTGGGTTGTACCCCCTTCTGTCTTTAGAGCTGCATTAAATCTTGTTGATACAGATATAACAAGGTAATGGAAACATTGCTCAGAGATTTTGGTTTAGTTGACATGATAGCCTCAAACAGTTGCTGTAGAATTGCCGGCAGCACATCCAATATTTAAATCACTGTTCCAAAATATCCCAAATGTGTCCAATTTGATTCAGATCTGGTGACTGGAAGCCACTGGAATAGAGTGAGCTCATTGTTGTGTTCAAGAAACTAGGTTAAGATGATTGGAGCTCTGTGACCTGATGGACTATGCCGCTGGATTTAGTCATCAGAAGATGTACCCACTGTGGTCATAAAAGGGATGGACATGGTTAGCAACAGTACAGTATTCTGGTAGCCTAGTACACTTAAACAATGCTCAAAATGTGTCAAGTAACTCCCAGCCATTACACCACCAGCAGCCTGAGCTGCTATCCAAGTAGATCTATGCTTTCAAGTTGTTTGCTCCAGAGTGAGATGCTAGCATCTCATTGTTGCAACTAAAATGAAGACTCAGCAGTCCAGGCAATATATTCCAATCTGTTATTGTCCAATGTTGGTGAACCTGTGCAATTTGTAGCCTGAGTTTACTGCAGTAAGAAGTGACACCCAGAGTGGTCTTCAGCTGCTATAGCCTATTCTCTTCAAAGAGCATTCCACTCCACTCGTTCAAGTCCACTCCATTCAGCCCTTTTTGTAGTTTGATAGCAGAGATACAATTATCTAGCACCGCAGAAACAAGACAAATCGGCAAATACAATGCAAAACTGTTAACGTAATAAGGGGGAATGGTGGCCTGGTGGTTAGAAAGCATTTGGGTCTTGGAGAGGCCACAAGTACCCTGGTTCAAATCCCACAGCCTGCCACTCTGGGTCCCTGAGCAAGACCCTTAGCCCCTGAATGCTCCTCAGCCACCACACAATGACAGCCCACTGCTCTGTATAGGGAAGGGTAAAATGCAGAGGATACTTTTTCCATTGTGATTTCAATAACGTGTAAATTCTTTTTTTTTTTTATTATTACTATTCAAAACATGCAGTACGGTTATGTCCTCAAGCAGCTAAAAGCGAGCACACAGCACTAAAATAAGCAGAAGGCAAGATGCTACTGCTATCAAAACAATGGCCATGACGTCATATCAATACACAATCAATTCATGTCTAAAATAAAGTTTGTTGTTATTTCAGCGATTTTTGGAGCTTACCGCTTTGGTGCGTTTGCCGTTTCCATAGAGAGAAGGAACTGACAGCTTAATCAGATGAGGTCTTTCAGCAAATCCTTCTTGATAGTGGTGGAGGTTACTGAAGAACCCGTCCTTGAAGTGCTTCGCACAGACGCAGAGGAATTTCCTTACTGATGTGGGAACATTTCAATGAAAAGTAAAATTTACCTAGGCACTTTAATGGGTTCTGATGCTGGGGGCGGTGTGAATTGTGTGGGTTAATACACCCAACAACCGAACATTTAGACTTATCCACTAGCAGCTTCGGCATACTTGAGCTTGGAATACAAATTGCAGCGAGAAATAAAAATGGTGGATAATCAGCCAGATTTCCATGACCTTGTTTAGCTGTTCCACAGCAAAAAATGTGACGTAATAGTTTAAAACAAAATTTAAGAACAGAGAAACCTGAACAGAATGAAAAGCATAATTCAAACTAAATATAAACGTATCTACGCAGCACCTAGAGAGACTAACTTCAACATTTCCTGCACTCCTACCGACTCTAAGTAAACAAGAACATATATTTAAGGGCTAAAAATGCAGATTTTGCATTATATGTCCCCTTTAAGTCACGTATAATTTAATATTTTCTTTTATTCAGCTGTCAAGTTGGAAACACTCACAGAAAGTGAGATTCTACATGGTGAAAATCAAGTGACTTTTTTGCCTTCCATTTTCCATTTTCAAATATTTTTCTCACTACCTTTGTCACCATCACCTCTACCAACACCTACGCCTCATCCTTGGAGGGAAAACATGGAGTGGTGGCAGAGAGAGACAAAATCTATCACATAAATATGTCAGAGAGGAATACAAACAAACAAACTCACAAAGCCATTTGTAGAGTATATAGGGACATGTCGTGTATCCATTTTTTTTCCAACTTTGGATCTAGATTTCAGTATTTTTCTTCGGATTTCTGATACATACATTCTCTCAGATTATCTATTTTCCATGCTCTTTTTTTCTGTGTTGTTCTTACATTTTTCTCCCAAAACAAGCCTCTTTTCATTTCACATGCAGCTTTTCTCTGTTTGCCTGTACCTAAACATGTCTTTTGTCCTGCTGCCATCCATTTTAAAGCTTTAAAAAAGCCCCCCTTTTTTTTCTTCTTTCTTTTTTGGTTTTTCATAGCATCAACCACCCACAAACAGGATTTGGTACCAACATAAATACCAACAGTAAAGCATAAGCTTTGAGAAAGATGAACAATGTAAAAAATATGTAGGTGTAATCATTTAAGCTGTTTTAGGAATATATATGTATTAGCAAGGGATTAATTTGAGCATCCAAACAAATTTGGTGAACTCTTATAGGGGAAAAAAGATAGTGATCACTCCCAAGACATGATGTTGAATGATCGCTGTGTTGGAGGTCAGCTCCTCGTGGGGTGCCAACCTGGCAGAGTTGTAGGGTTTGTGACCAAAGTATTAGTGGTAGCAGGATGGGTTGTGGTCTTTTTGGCCAAAGTGTCAGCTGCTCGTGGGCCTCTGCAGGCATGGATTCAGGAGGGGTCACCAAATCACCTGGTTCAGGGCCTGCAAGGGTGTAGTTAGCAGATGGTGTTTAATGTATTTGGGTGATGTTGTGTTCAGTGGCTTTGTGGGGATTTTGGGTGGCAGGCATTGCATTATCTGACAGGTGGTGGGAAACTTTGCTTAGCTGGGCTTGGTCGGGGGGGTTGCTTTGCGTTGTCAGTATGCCACGGGCTTGGGACTAAAGGGGATGACCCTTGTCTGCCCCATGGTCCATACAGTGTCTCAGGCTCACATCCGTCCCTGCACTTTTGTGCATTTTCTCCACACCTGAACATTTTGGGGGACTTTAATTTTCTATTTACATTTTATTACTTCTTTTAAAGCATTTATTAGAGTGAATTCCATAAATTGTGTCCCTAAACGCAAGTTTTCAGGCTGCACAATTTATGTAAAAGAACTAGAAGTAATAATTTAAATTTATGTGCTCAGAAAGACCAAGTGTGTGTGCTTGTGTGTTTCTTACATTAGCATCCTGCCTCATGAAAGGGAATCTACCAACTAGACACACACACAAAACTAGACACACACAAAAACCAATGCATCTATGTGACAATATGAACAGCAAAAAAGAAGATACATAAATGAACACACACAGGCATATGCCTGTTGTAAGAAGAATGATTACTAATCCAACTGATGCGCCTTCGTCACCACATTTTGTACTTATGTCCTGCAAGAACCGGTATGTTTGTATACTACAAGGTGGGATTAGGAGGATTACAAAACAATAAGATGTGACTGTACCTGATTTCAGTCATGACCAATAAAAGGAGCTGTTAAAGCAATCATCACAAAACAAGCTCAATGTTTCTTGAAGATAAGCAGAAGTAGCTTAAAGTGATCATGAACCAAACTGTTTGGACACATTTCACTGCTGGGAGCTGATGTTTAGTGTAGGAGGAGCAGACTGACCACACAGCATCATGTGCACTGTGTGGTCACCATGATGGACCACACAGCACATTTTGGTGGATACTTTATTGGCTCCACATCTAGAGGAGCCAGTTGAGGTGGCTTGGGCATCTATACTGGATGCCTCCTAGATGCCTTCTTTGGAAGGTGTACCAGGCACGTCCCACCGGGAGGAGGCCCAGGACACGGCCGAGGACACGCTGTCAAGTGAAGTCAAGTGAAGTTTATTTATATAGCGCTTTTCAGCAACAAGGCACTCAAAGCGCTGTACATGAGGAAAACTTTACAATGATACAGAACACAGAAAAACAAATCAAATGACACCAATAATCCTTTAGAGTAATAATGATGAATAATCTGTCCGGGTTTACTGATAGAAATTGGTTCCAAGCCACTCTTAATAATAAAGCATCTTATGCTAAAAGAAGATGATAATATTGATAGTCTCATCATTCCACTGAATTCTAACAAGGGAAGCTGAGTCACTGGTTCAAAACAGCTTTAATCCACATTTTCAGGTGCTAATAATATATTGCTTTTACTGGTACTGAAGTTGAACTAAGTAATAACAGTACATTGTAGTCTAACTAAGAAAGCTGGGTCATTGGTGTAAGAGCAGCTAGTCCAAATTTTCTATTACTAATAATGTTTGGTTTTCGCTGGTAAAACTTCTGATAAAACTAAATATCTATGAAAAAGTAATGAATTCATGCAATTAGGTGCAGGGCTAAGCAACACACAAGAAGAAAAGATTTTGCAAGAGTGCGGTGGAATCCTGGGGGTGCAAATATATAACTGTGAGTGTGTGTGCAAGAATTAGACCACCATTGTCCTTGAGGAGAGAGATGGAAGTTTTCTCAATCGGCCACAAAGACTTATCTGGGTTACAGCTGTTCGAGGGTGCTGGGAAAGAGCGCCATGTTTACATAACATCCAGGAGATATTTTGTCGATAGCCACTTAGCAGAAGTTGCCAAGGCCACGTTGGGGCACCAGATTTAGAAAAATAATAAGGGTTCTGGTCCAAGCAGTTGTGTGGATTTCCAACCACTTTAAGAGTTTTTACTGTTATCTCTCAATTGCGAATCCAAATATCCAAATTTCTGGGACTTTCCCGCAGTTTTGGAGCGAACAACCTTCTCCATGATTAAATCCTTTAACCTCTGAGTCCAAAAGCCGTTTCCAGGCTACGATTCTGTTCAAGAACCGTATCCAGCTTGCGGCTTAGTCCTCTTAACAATTCAGTCTGAGCATTGATCGCTCTGCAGATTCCATCCAGCATCGCAGGCAGCTTTGGGATGCTTTGAACAGCTGCCCACGTTTTGCTACTCACTTGATAAGTCAGGTAACCACCGGCTCCAAAAAGCATAAATCCTGTTATCAAAAATCCAAATATATAAACGTCTTCTGCATCCTCAACCGACATTGTAGTCAAGCACACAATCTTCCACTGTTGCCAGGAATCCAATGTGTATCCAGAGAAGAATGTACCGGCTGGGCAAGAGGGTTCTCCTTTACCCTGTCTTCCCATGGAAAAAATTTTAGAGGGACTACGTCTCTCGGCCAGCCTGGGAACGCCTTGGGCTCCCCCTGGAGGAGGAGTTGGAGGAGGTGTCTGGGGAGAGGGAAGTCTGGGTGTCTCTACTGAGTCTGCTGTCCCCGCAACTCAGCCCTGGATGAAGCTGAAGATGACGAGTATGAGTACGAATATGAGTACAAGTACTGTACGTTACTCATGTCCACCAAATTATGGCAGACATGGCAATGTCTGTCTTTATACAGCTGAAACCAGTTATTTACATGTACTGTATAAACAGAATAAAACATTTTATTCTCAATGTTTAACATTAAATCAGACAAAATGTTTTCTGAGTTTTCCTTGTTAAATGGCAGTGTGATGAGTTAAAGGTTTTTTAATTACTTTCTTCAAATTCAGAAATTTTTACACACTAAGATAACTATGCTTTTAAACAATATAATGACATTTTCAAATCACAGCCATGGATTCTTAAGGCAATGCATCAAAAACACTTTTTCCTTGTGTGAAAAATCTAAAAAAATCAGCCATGATATCAGGAAGAGAACTAACGACCACCACAAGCCTTATTTCCAGATGCCTGAAATTGCCACATTAATCTGTTCAGACAAGTATATGCAAATATAAACAGCATGCTAACAAACTGTTCAATAAGGGGGTGGGTTCTGTGTCCCACAGATGATCCTATTTTGTTCTGAAATGTGCACAACAAACCCAGAACAAAAGCAAGAAACCTTGTAAAGATGCTGGCTAAAGCTAGTAAAACAGTGTTATCATCCACAGCCAAACGAATCCTGTGCCAACATAAGCTGAATGGCCCCTCAGAGAGAGAGAAGCTATTGCTCCAAAAGCAACATGAAACGCCAGATTGCAAAGAGCTTTATTTTTGGAGACATATTTTGGTATGATGAAACTTATAGAAAATTATAGTTTTTCCAACAATTATCACCAATATTTTTATTATATTGTCAAAAGTAATGGGTCACACCCCCAAATCAATGAATTCCAGTGTTACAATCACCTTTATGGCTGCAGGTGTATAAAGTTTGGTGTGAAGAAACTTGACTGGCCTGCACAGAGTCCTGACCTCAACCTTCTTGAACGCATTTAGGATGAATTAAAGCAGAGGCTGCAATTCTGGCTGTGAATACTCTGTGTTTTAGCGCACCCATGATGTAGCTACCAAGTATTAAGAACGCAAACAGAATTCAGTGCAGTTTTACGTCTGTAGGGAATCCCTATAGATCAAGAGGGTGCTGTAGATCACACAAGGCTATGTAAATAATGCTCAATGTTTTGGACTTAGAAAATACCCAGACAAGTTCTTACTATCTATAAAGTTTACATTGTAAATGTTTTTTGTTATCTGACTTTCCCTTTTCCGCATCAGAACCAAATGTCTTATCTAGGTTCCAGTCTAATACACCATTAACCAAGACTTTTGAATACCTTTATCCCCAGGGCCTTTTTCAAGAAACAAAATGCCTGTTTTTGTGTGATGTCGGCATAGGGGAGGCAGATGTCTAGCAATAAGAAAGTATATACCGTGTAAAATAGTCGTAGTGGTGCAACTGTGATAGAAGTGTAGATGTTTTTATTTGCCTTTTAAATGCAGCCTCTAATAAACAGTTTAACTTTTTTTATCGAATGCCCATGCTTACAGTTATTCAAGCTCTTGCTCATGTAATCAGCCATCTGCACTTGGATCAGTTTGAAAACTGTGTCAACAAAGAATACCATTTATTCCTGCTATATAGTTTAAAGGTAACAGACTTTATGAACTACGGGGAAGGCTTACTTCTTTGTTAAAATGAGGGCGGAAAAAACAGCTACATGTCATTGAGGATTTTAACAATTCTATCAAGCATGTACAAAGCTGGCTGCTATGTAATAGTTTAAACATCTCTGTATTTCTAGTCCTGTGTTTGTTTTTCTCACACTAAGTAAATGAAAAGTAGACACTGACTTTCAGCTCTGAAGTTGAAGCAGCAGTGGATTAACTTGATCTCACTGTCTCGTCTTTCTTTGGTTAGTTTTAATATCTCCAGTCATATTGCAAATGCAAGATGAAGTTTTGCTTCAAATAAATTAATAAATCCTGACAACAATTCTTTAAAATAACAACACACTTTTCAATACAGTTAAACACAAAATTTTTCATACCTTCTAAGTATTTAGATTTCAAATTATTTCCATTCAACCAAAAAGTGTGTTTCTGATACAAAAATGAGACAGGAGTATCTATTTAGACAAAAATATGTATCTTTTTTATTTACATTTGAATTAGTAAAAAATAATTAAATGCTTCCTAATAATTAGTTGACAACTCTTTATTGATATTACAGCAATCAAACACTTCTTATAATTGCTGATAAGCGTTTTGCATGTACAACTGACACTTTGATGATGTATATTTGGTGATAAGCTCCAAGGTTGGAAGATCTCCTTGCCATCACCCTAATCTTTAGTTTTCTCCACAGATTCTTTTTTGTATTTAAGTTGGGACTCTAATCGGGCCAATCAAAAACATTAATATCACTTCCAGTCAGAAGAAACATGTTGGTCAATTTAAATGATTACTTTAAACCTAAATTTGACAGGGGTATGACTGATTTTGGTCTTGACTGTATATCCAATTGGTATATTTAACGATCCTGAGGGAAATGGCACATATAGAATGCAAATCATAAAGTGTTCACAAACACTCAGGGAGAACCAGACAAATCCCATAATCTATGTATATAGACTGTCAGGCACTGTGATCCACTATGCAAACTCAAAATGCTCCACAATGAAGATCAAGGATGTGCTGGAAAAGATTTGTCCAATGTTGTGACAATAGGGATGTGTGGTGGCTCTCTGACCATGGGGTAACATCAGAACCATTTGACAGAACCACCAGCCTTACTCTACTATTTTATCTAATTTTGTCAAAAACTCAGCATCCGATAGTTTTGATTCACTTTACATGGCAGAACCTTTCCTAGGCAAAATGAACTGCTTGATTTAATTAAGATAGTGTGGATTTCCATAAAGAAACAATAAAACTTCTTTCAGATTTGTGTTTTTGCTCCAATAGTGTGATACTTAATATTATCTCACATTTAGTTCATAAATAAGATTAACGTATGTGGTAATGTTTATTATTTGGTGTATTTGGGAATCAGTCGATGGGACATAAAGAAACCACAAGATGTTGAAAAAATTAATCCCACTCACTGCTGAATAATTCCCTATAATAAGTAAAATGTGCTACTTGCTTAGGGCAGCTTCCAGCCCTCCTAACTGAATCTCTTGTCAAATGCACAGTTCTGCTTATGATATTTTATGTGTTATCTGTAACATTCATTATGATATGCTATCAGATCAATTGTGTTAGACCTGCTAAGATAAACTCTTAGACACTGCATTCACCTTTGCTCTAATGTTGTCTCCTCAGCTTGTTTATATAGTAATTTATTTTCTCTGGACAAATGACAAATTAATTATGAATCAAATTAGTTATGATAGTTTAGACAGGTCTGCACTCCTTACTAACAAATGAGCTGTTTTTGACACATTAGACAGAGAGTAATAGCATAATGAAGGCAGTGCCATTCTTTTTTCTCCTTTTTCAGATGCTATTTGTGGTTCTGTCTGGTTTGATGTACGCACAATTTCTTTTTAATAATTGACAATCAAAGCATGAAGAGACTTATTGTCAGTTGCAGAAAGTTAACACAATATTCATTTTAGAGGAAATACTTATATTTTTGTATGATATAAGTCATTTTAAAAGTAAATAGTGTAACTTTTGATCAGTTCAGTTAAATTTTTTATTCAGTTTATTTATATATTGTTACTTTGTAACCAACATAAACATATTTGGCTAAATATTCCAAGTAAATTTGTCAAATTCAAGTACAATGCAATCCTGGTATGGTTCAGTTCAGTATTGTCAGATTAAAATGCAACTGATACAGGCCATTTTAATGTAATAGAATTCATTGGAGTACAACCCATTTTATTCTATTTTTTTGGGGACACAATAAAAATGATTACATTTTTACCAAGTTCTGAAGCTCAAGTGGACAAAAACCCAAGAAATTAAATTCAATTCAGTTTCATTTATATAGCGCCAATTCACAACACATGTCGTTTCAAGGCACTTTACAATGCCAATTCAATTGAATCATACAGACTTCAAGTCGGGTACATACATTACAATTAATCCTAACTATGAAAACAGTGCAGTCAGATTCAGTTTATTATTCAAATTGGTTAGAAAGTTTTCTGTCTAAGGAAACCCAGCAGATTGCATAGAGTCAGTGATTTGCAGCATTTACTCCTCCTGGATGAGCATGAAGCGACAGTGGACAGTTGCTTGCATTGACTTTGCACCAATTCCACCTTGTCATTATTGATTAAGCAAAAACAAAGCTAAAATAGAAAAGTTGTGTGAAAATATAAGTGTAACTCATGATTTAATAGCTCATAGAACCACCATTAGCTGCAAAAACTTGATTTAATTGTTTTTTGTATGTCTTTATCAGTCTTTCTTATCACTGCAGGAATTCTGGTCCACTCTTTGGGATGTTGTTTCAGGTAGTTGAAGTGCACATTTATGTCCTTTAAGCTCCTGTCACCACATTTCTGTGAGGTCTGAACTTTGACTTCCCTATTGTTAAACTTCATTCGTTTCTTTTTCAGCCACTCTGGTGCTGATCTACAGACAGATGGCCTCACATTAGACTCTGGAATACCTTCTAATGCAAAGGAGTTCATGGCCAACTCAATTGCTGCAAAGTGCCCAGGTCATGTGGCTGCGAAGCAATCCTAAGTCATCACTCCTCCACAACCATGCTTGACCCTCCAGTCAAAGTCCTTACATAAAGTCCATGAATCGAATGTTGAAATCTGGAATTTTGTAGCCCTTATACCATGTTGAGACGGCCCTAATTAAAGAGACAGGCTTGGTTAGTTTATATGAGCAACAATAACAAACTTTTAACCATAGTGACATACAGGGGTTGGGCAATGAAACTGAAACACCTGTCATTGTAGTGTGGGAGGTTTCATAGCTAAATTGGACCAGCCTGGTAGCCAGTCTTCATTGATTGCACATTGCACCAGTAAGAGCAGAGTGTTCAATTAGCAGGGTAAGAGCACAGTTTTGCTCAAAATATTGAAATGCACACAACATTATGGGTGACATACCAGAGTTCAAAAGAGGACAAATTGTTGGTGCACGTCTTGCTGGCGCATCTGTGACCAAGACAGCAAGTCTTTGTGATGTATCAAGAGCCACGGTATCCAGGGTAATGTCAGCATACCACCAAGAAGGACGAACCACATCCAACAGGATTAACTGTGGACGCAAGAGGGATGTTCGGGTGCTAACCCGGATTGTATCCAAAAAACATAAAACCACGGCTGCCCAAATCACGGCAGAATTAAATGTGCACCTCAACTCTCCTGTTTCCACCAGAACTGTCCGTCGGGAGCTCCACAGGGTCAATATACACGGCCGGGCGGCTATAGCCAAACCTTCGGTCACTCATGCCAATGCCAAACGTCGGTTTCAATGGTCCAAGGAGCGCAAATCTTGGGCTGTGGACAATGTGAAACATGTATTGTTCTCTGATGAGTCCACCTTTACTGTTTTCCCCACATCCAGGAGAGTTACGGTGTGGAGAAGCCCCAAAGAAGCGTACCACCCAGACTGTTGCATGCCCAGAGTGAAGCATGGGGGTGGATCAGTGATGGTTTGGGCTGCCATATCATGGCATTCCCTTGGCCCAATACTTGTGATAGATGGGCGCGTCACTGCCAAGGACTACCGAACCATTCTTGAGGATCATGTGCATCCAGTGGTTCAAACATTGTATCCTGAAGGCGGTGCCGTGTATCAGGATGAAAATGCACCAATACACACAGCAAGACTGGTGAAAGATTGGTGTGATGAACATGAAAGTGAAGTTGAACATCTCCCATGGCCTGCACAGTCACCAGATCTAAATATTATTGAGCCACTTTGGGGTGTTTTGGAGGAGCGAGTCAGGAAACGTTTTCCTCCACCAGTATCACGTAGTGACCTGGCCACTATCCTGCAAGAAGAATGGCTTAAAATCCCTCTGACCACTGTGCAGGACTTGTATATGTCATTCCCAAGACGAATTGACGCCGTATTGGCCGCAAAAGGAGGCCCTACACCATACTAATAAATTATTGTGGTCTAAAACCAGGTGTTTCAGTTTCATTGTCCAACCCCTGTATCTGTAGGGTTGGTTATCGAGTCTCGAGAATCGATTGGAAACTTGACTAACATCCCTAGTTCAATACCTAGTCCCAAAAGAAGCCACTTAACACCGACGAAGAAGAACCTGCACAAAGTTTGCGCGCAGCCATTAATAGCATGTGGTGATTTAAAGTGTGACTTTACTTTTATATAAGAAATGACTATTGGACTCAGGGAAAGACAATAAAATTACATCATGCAAACAAGGGTGCGTGACCAACATGATTAGACAACTCCGGATTTATGGTGTACAACAAACAGAATGCCCTGTTTTTGACACACTGTGCTGGTCTTGTTCCGTTGCCTCCAGCTCTAACACTCAGCTTAGCACAGCACTGCAGTCAGAATCAGGTAAGCAAAACAATAAAATATATTTTATACCAACATTTAGGCAGCTATCAAGTTGTACTCGACCTAAAATGGTAGTTAACTCAAATGCAAATACCCCTAACATTAGCACACCTAGTTTTTCATAGACAAATTATCTGAAATTGCTAATGTAGCCAGGCTGTTGACCAGACTCCGCAATGAGCTACTGTGTTATGTCTAAGGACCCTACTGAATGGTGGGCGAACCACCTGCCTGAGATGGCAGATACAAGCATTTTCCTCAACAAGAACTATTTCTGATTTTATACTGTGCCTGCTGCTAATCTGGACTGGGTTGTAAAAGTTGTTATTTTTTGTTTGATATTCTGCACCATGTTAGCCCATCAGTAGCAGCTCAGTAACATGTACATGCAGCCAGTGGCGCCGCCGGGGGATGGGAGCCCCCCTGGAATAACACTGGCCACCCCAGTGGCCCCCCAAGATGTGGTGAGCTGTTGGTTTTATGATGGTTTATGGTTTTATCATGGTTTATGGTTTTATGGTTTTATGTCAGCAAACGCACCTGCCTTTTCCAGTTACCAGCGAATGCAGCATCAAAGATGGTTAGAGTTTGCCCTGCTTATAATGTTTTAAGTTACTTGTTTAGTGTAATGAACCACTGTTCTGTTTCTTTAAATTATCAGCGTTTGAGCTGTCAGCCCGGCAACATTAATGACATGGTGAGGAAGGTGAGCTGGGTAATCTGTATAAGGCAGAGTTCGTCAAGGGCTGCAGAAGGTTCTGATCCAGTGCATGCTGACCCCAGCTAGCTGTGTTCTGCCTGTGAGAGACCCACAGTTTACATGGTTGCATAAGTGTTGCACCCTTGGCAAGCGAAGCGAGGTATGTCATGTTTTACATTGTTCTTAAGTTAACTTGTGAGGAACTTTGCATGTTATTCTATATAAAAGTGTTTTGTTTTATGACTTGAAATCTGGTTTATTCGCTGTTATTTTGCCTTTTATGACAATGTAAAGCTACGTTCTGAAGGCAGGACTGTGATGCAGTTTTCAAGCTCGCATGTAGGGGCAGAGAGAATAATCAGAAGCAGAGTTTTACGTTTATGTAATATCTTTAAGAGTGTGAGTCTATAAATAGGTTTGTTATTCTGGTCTGTTAGCTCATTTTACTTAATAGAAGATATAGCTAATAAAGCAAAGTTTTTACCTTGAATTGGTGATTTTTATTATATTTAGTTGCCTTTTTCTGACTTGATCTCCACATCATAAGTGACTGAAACACAGGACTGAAGTAATGATAAAATTATATATTTTTTTGTTACTAAATATAGTTTAGGCTACAAATAAAGACTTTTGGGCCAATTACTCGGGCTAAAAATGCAGATTATGGGTGTAATATTCCATATAACCTACTGATATGAGAAGTTGTGATTACAATGATTTATAATTTGGGTTTTATTTGTGTATTCTGTTTGTAGAACCATAAACATCCATACCTAGCACCTGAATCTGCCTATTAAAGAAACCATAAAGCATCACCTGCCCTGACCATTGACTTGGGGGTCATACAGGCATTTTACCCGTGCACACTCTCCAATCACAACCATAGTAGACCGGACATT
Source organism: Crenichthys baileyi (assembly GCA_036173005.1). Classification (NCBI taxonomy): domain Eukaryota; kingdom Metazoa; phylum Chordata; class Actinopteri; order Cyprinodontiformes; family Goodeidae; genus Crenichthys; species Crenichthys baileyi. Next base: position 19,467 of record JAHHUM010001651.1, on the reverse strand, counting down.
AATCTTAAAAACGACCATTACACTTAATGCAATCAGTTATCATTAGAACCTAGTTTATCAAACACTGATTGAGCATCCATTTATGTTTATTTTTTTATTTTTCACGATGCTGGAAAGTGTTCTGGAGATGCAAGGATTATCCTGGATGCTCTGAAAAGGAGAAATGAATATCTGGGCCTATCTGCCCCTGACATCAAAAAATCTTCTGGATTTTTTTTTATGTCAAAGGATTCTACATTCAGGCTGTGAAACTTTAAATGCGCTTTTCTAGTCAGTCTGAAGTCTAAATTTGTAAAAACAAAACAAAAGACAAATGGACAGGGATTTTTGTAGTTCCTATTAATGGCACAGCACTGTTGCCTTGGAGCAAGAAGGTCATGGGTTCGACTCCCAGCCGGGGTCTTTCTGCATGGAGTTTGCATGTTCTCCCCATGCATGCATGGGTTCTCTCCACCTTCTTCCCACAGTCCAAAAACATGACTGTTTGGTTAATTGGTTTCTCTAAAACTCTGGTTAGCTAGCTCATTTTAAACCATGTAAACTTTTCAGACTCTGCCTTTTAAAAGAATTGAAATCAACATTCGATAGGAACCGGAATCAAAATGAGGAATCAGAACTGGAACCAGAATCGTTCAAATTCAAACAACGCCCAAGCTTACGTATCAGTAATTATCTTTATATTGACACCTTTTACTTTCATGTTTTCTTACAGATTAAAATATTGTTTAGACAACAGACAAAACATACTTTTCTGTCTTCAATAAGATTTTGCTTGGGGGTGGGGATGTAAGTACTTGTGCTGATGTTTGATGCTGTGTTTGGTTGTTGCCAAATTTACGGACCACGATTTCTACTTTGGTCACATATGTCCAAAGAACAATGTTCAAATAGGCTTGTGGTTCGATTAAATGCAACTTTGCTGCATAACTCTGTTTACAGACAAAATTGGCTTTTTCCTGGCAACCCCAAAGAGCCATTCTTGATTAGTCTTTTTATAACTGTTCTGACAATAAGTTATTTTTCCCCCGGATAGCTTTTTCATATTGTTTGCACTTGAGGTTACATATAAATCATTTTAGATGCTGTTAAAGAGAAGATCATTTTAACAATGTACTAATGAATAAAAATTTAAATTTCAAAAAAGGTGCACTAAGGTAAACACTGCTTAGTAAACACACAAAACATTTTTTGCTGAGCTGTAAAGGTAAATAGATGTTTAAAACAAAAATGAAAGAAGGCCTGTAACAATGTCTGTGTGTCAATGACTATTTATATTGAACAGTTGAAATATTTATCTTCTAATGTGTGTGCGGAGCATATGCTTGTGGGTTCTCTGCACACATTTCTCACATCAGAAATCATGTAAGTCAGGGCTCATCTTGCATTTCCCTCAAACACGCTGACACCATTTGATAGACAGACAAGTTTTTAGATGACTATCAGCAAGGTCAATCGTCCCATCAGCCTTTTTTCAGTGGAGATAAATGATCAGGAGGGTTTCATATTACTTGTTGGCATGCTGGAAGTAAAGCAAAGCTGAATTGTGGCGCTGCTTCACCGCAGGTCTGATGAGCATTGGCAGCAGGTTTGAGGGCAGTTGGCTTCGGGACATCTCACTGTTGAAAAGGCATATCCCAACCCTTTCACAAAATGGATATGATGAGTGGTTTCACCTCCAGGTGTCTGATAATGTGCCTCTGGAAAAGAAAATGTTTTATAGAAGCTTGGAAAAAGAATGACAAGTCTTTTCCAGCATTTACAGAATAATGGACCATTTCAGACGCCTCTTTGAAACAACCCGAAGATGCTTTTGAACTAAATTCCCAATGGAAACATTTCCCAAAGCTATCATCAGTTTAGAGGGACAGTTGGAATTTTTGGAGTTCTTTAGAAAGGTGAGGAGCAGTGAATATCTCAGCGAGTATCTCACCTGCAGCTGATAACTCTGAAGGATTTTAGTTCAAGATCAAGAAATTTGCACCATAGAGTCAAGCTAAGAGATAGTCAGCGGAGGGTCAGGTCTAACAGTGATTTCTTACATCTTTAAAACTTGTGTAACGCTTATGAAAATGCTACTTTGTTAACTGTTTCAGCACTATCCCTTTGCAATTAATCCGCTCAGTTATTTTTAACACCTTCCAATGTGCCATATGTTTCATGTGGAATGTTATGTATTGGAATATCCTTGTAAAAAACAACAAATCTGGAAGTAAATAAAATATCACCTGCTAAACTGGGGTAATGTGAAGGGTCAAGGTTCTATTTTTCAGAGGGAGTTATTGAGATACTTTGGAGTGAGGTTGTTATTAGAGGGATTTGCACAGTTTTCTTTCTTTATTTAGTATAAATAAAAATTAATTCTTCAGAAGATAAATGTAACGGCTGCTCAACGCATTATATTCGATATACTCCAGTCTCTAAATTGTCAAAGTAGTTAATGGAAACAGCATTTTATAAACTTTTAAACAACTGGTATGTCTGGATTATTTATATGGAAATATGTAGTTATTTACAGTGAAGACCATGTTGGGCCTTAACCTTTGAAAAATAAGGTTCTCTATGTAAATCCAGAAACCAGAACTACAACAAGACAAAAACCACAAAATGTCTAGACATTTGCATTAAGTGCTGTGACATTTTTAGATCATAGTAAAATGGCTTTAGTGGCAGAACAAGATCAGACTAGCTGTTAAACTGCTATTACACTTTGTTATCTTGCCAGATTCAGTTGCACATAAAATCATTCAATACCCACTGCAAATTAAGATTATTGACAAATTTCAAAAGTGTTTCCAAATGTCTGCAGTAAAGAAATTACTAAAGAAAATTTGAAATAGTTAAAAAAAACTAATATTACAAGGTTTTTACTAAAATTCAACACCAATTCTTACTTTCAATGAATACTGAATTCTCAAAATTATTAAACCCCCTGTACACCATGTGCACAATGAGGGTGTAAAATTTACAGTTAGTGACTACGTCACGACTGAGTCAGTGATGTCACCAGATTTCTGTTTTTTTTTTTACCATATTTATCTAGCGACTGATCATCTGCGCATGAATGATTAATGTGCTATACACAATCTATGAGTGCCTAAGAGCGGTCAAATAATTATTAGATTAATTTGTAAAACATAGGTAATCTTTCAATTTAAGCCATTAACATGCTGACGTGAATGAATCTTCATTGGTTCAGACGGAGCATCTGCACAGCGCTGCTTGAAATGTAATTACAGTTTTTATCAGGTCATTGTTGGAACATTTGGATAACATTTGTGTAAATGCCGCTGCACTGACTCTTATGTGCAATAATATTTGTCTAAATTGTGACTCTGATGCCAAGTTATGTCCCAAATATCTGACTGTGTGGCATATCAGGAGTTCAAATTACATTTTTTTAGACACTGATATGCAAAGCAAATATGTGTAATGGGCTACGTTTTAGCCCCCAGGAACAAAGAATCTCTATTTTACAAAATGACAATTCTACGATAGTTATCTAATTCAGGTAGGATTTCACTTGTTCATAACCTCTCAACAGAAATTGTCTTCAAAAAATCTGAACTATTCCTTTATGGCCTATTCTAACATACGGTATGTCCATAAGACTGAAAGTCAACAAAATGCACTTCCAATCTTCAGTATATTCCAGATTGCAAACGACTTTTCAAACTACTGTATTAAGGATGTCACAGCATTGCATATCAAGACCTGAAAAAAATCCAAGAGAAACTGTAGGTGTTTTTTCAGACAGTATAAATACAATTGCATTAGCTTCATTTAGATCATAGCAAGACGGGCAATAAGAGTAGCATTTTTGTAGCAGCTTAAGATCTGTTAATAAAGTTAAAAAGAGTAAGAAGGCCAGAAGAACATACAGTTTTAAGTTGCCTCAGTGCACTTTTCAACATGATCCAACTATTATTTTATTTCATACGTGAACTGTTTAGTCAAAAGGAGTTTTGCAAAACTTCTTCTCGCACTTAACCCTCTGGCGCTGTATCATGTGTCACACTGTGTTTAAGCCTTGTCAAGTGCTCCAGTGTCAGCTTCAGTTTTTCAACTCCTGAGCGTCCCGCAGATGTTAAATCGAAGGCTTGAAGCATGGTGATGTTCTGAGGATGCTTTAAACTTCCCAGCATAGTAATGCTTGATGCTTTCAACTTTGTGATTGTATCTTTGGTTTATGAGGAGTGTTTTAAAGAATGAATGTAATTTCCTAAAAATCCTTCTTGTAAGAGAGGAAGATAAAGGAGATTACCAAAGGGAGGGAAACAAAAAATGGGAAAGGCCAAGATGAAAAAGTAAAAGTGATTCAGATCAGTGGGGGACAAAGATAATTTGTTTCTTTGCTGACAGCATAATGCCCAAATACTAATTTAAAAAGGGCACACTTTCAAATCAGATTTGTTTCCTATCTCTGCCCTCACCATGCACATCCCCTCATATATCTGCATTCATTTATCTCCCAATCTGCTGTTTTTCTTTTTTAACATCCTACATAGATTGTTTCTTATCCTCCCATCTCTGTGTCTTTGATCTTATTTGATTCTCCCAATACTCTGCGTTTTACTCTTTTTTTTTTTCTTCTCATTTCTTGTCTTTCTTGTCCGAGTATCCACCTCTTCTGTGTTGCCTTTAAGATTTCTGCCCCTTTCCTGTCACCATTGCAATTTTTGACCACTGTATAAACCTTTGGTGCTGTTGGGTTTTTTGAAATCTTACTTTTCTAATTGGTTACCCTGTTCATATTCTTTTGCTGGTTTCTCCAACCCATTTTACTCTTTGAAATATATTACTGCCCTCTAGTGCTGAAAAAATGAACAGCATCAAAAGGAGTCCGGGCTTAAATAAAAAAGGAGGGTGAGCAGTAAAGCACTTTCTTTTTATATATTATTTCAATTAACATAAGCTACCTATGTTTTAAAATTATTCACAAACCTGGTGTACTACAACCAATATAAATGTCACATTTTTGTTGTTGGTTGGAAACACATCATATTTACAGTAGAGACTTTCATACTTGTCAGTGCAAAAGCATGAGGAATTGTAAGTTTAAATGTCTCTAGTTTAGTTGGAGCCTCATAAAAAGCATTTAAATCATTTGAACCTTTTCAATTTTTGACTAGAAGTGGAAGGAAAACTGTATTGTAGTGTCTGGACTTTAGACTCACGTTTTCATTCTCCCATATTGCTCATCACGAGTTCAGACCCAGCTCAGACAGGGAGTGTGTGTCTGAACAGAATAGACAGATGTAGGACTGTTCCGCGAAGATGTGATTTTTTCAGACATCACTTTCCTAAGTCAGAGTCATATGTTCAGGGTTACCAAATGTGATGGGGGATGTACAGTTTAGGTCCCCATGCTGAGTGATAACAAAAATCAGATGTAGGAGGCATATGTAGTGTCTGAAATGTGTATAAAAAGGGGCAGTGGCCATAGTTCGGGGGGGATTACTTCTACATTGAGTTCCAGATTTCCCCAGATTGATGCAGAGATCTACTATGTTGACATCTAGTTACCTTATTGTTAAAAGTCTACATAGGGGATGCAAAAAAGATTTAAAAGAAGGTGGTTTAGGCAGAGGAGACCATAACTGAACTTTCTGGTCTACATGAAAAGCACGGGTGGCAGAAAACTAACACCGCACATTATCTTGAATACATCATCTGCACTGTGAAACATGATGGTGGCAGCATTGTCTTGTGGAACCGGTTTTCTTCAGCAGGGAAAGCAAAGCGTGTCCGACTTGGTGGGAAGATCGTTAAAAGTAAACAGAGGGCAATCCTAAAAGAAAACCTGTTAAAGGCTAAAAAAAATTGAGATCAGGATCAGGGTGGAGGTTCACCTTACAGAAGAACAACTCTGAACATACTGCCAGAGCTACAAAAAATGTATTTAAATCAAAGCAAGGTCAAGATGAATCTAAAAGATCTATGGCAAGATTTGAAAATTATTGTTGACTCCCAGCACAATTATGCACTGTTTTGTTTTTTTCTATCTCATAAAATCCTAAAATAATTACAATGGTTTTGTGGTTATAACCTGACAAAGCGGGGACTCGTTCAAGTTGGATGAACACTTTTTAAAACCACTGAATATGTTTAATACAAAACATAGGCTGCAGCACAGTAAAATTCTACAGGGGTTGGACAATGAAACTGAAACACCTGGTTTTTAAAGACCACAATAATTTATTAGTATGGTGTTAGGGGGCCTCCTTTTGGGGCCCAATACAAGGTAAACCCAAAATTTTTTTGGGGGAAAGACATATACAAGTCCTTTCCCACAGTGCCGGTCAGCAGGGATTTTAAGCCATTCTTCCTTGCAGGATTAGGGGGCCAGGTCACTACGTGAAAATTGGGGCAGGGAAAAGGTTCCTGAACCGCTTTCCCCCCAAAACACCCCAAAAAGTGGCTCAATAATATTTAGATCTTGGGTGACTGTGCAGGGCCATGGGAGATGTTCAATTTTTCACCTTTTCATTGTTCAACCCAAACCCAAATCTTTCACCAGTCTTGCTGGTTGTATTGGTGCATTGTCATCCTGATACACCGGCACCCCCCGCCTTCAGGATAACAATTTTTGAACCAATGGTGCCAAACAGGTCCCCCAAAAGAAGGGTTGGGTTTTAGTTCTTGGCAGCGACGCCCCCCAAATATTTTACCCCCAAGTATTGGGCCAAGGGAATGCCATGATAAGGGAGCCCCAAAACCATCACTGATCCACCCCCATGCTTTCCCCTTTTGGGCATGCAAACAGTCCTGGGTGGTACGCCTTCCCTTTGGGGCTTCTCCAAAACACGTTACTCTCCCGGGTTTTTTTTGGGGGGAAAAACAGTAAAGGGGGACTCATCAGGAAACAATACCATGTTTTAATTTTGCCAAAAGCCCAAGATTTGCCCGTTCCATTACACCCAAATTGAAACGATGTTTGGCATTGGGCCCCCATGAGGGGGGGAAAAAAAGGTTTTTGGCTATAGCAGGCCCGGCCGTGGGGTATTGATCCTGTGGAGCTCCCGACGGGACAGTTCTGGTGGGGAAACAAGAGAGTGGGGGCCCCACATTTTAATTCTCCCCCCATGAATTTGGGCACCCCGTGGTTTTTATGTTTTTTTTGGATACAATCGGGTTAGCACCCGAACATCCCTTTCAGACAGCTTCCTCTTGGGCGTCCACAGTTAATTCTGTTGGATGTGGTTTTCCTTCTTGGTGGTATGGCTGACATTACCCGGGTACCGTGGCTGTTTGATACATCACAAAGGGATTGCTGTCTTGGTCACAGATGCGCCAGCAAGACTTTGCACCAAAAAATTTTTCCTCTTTTGATATCTGGAAATGTCCCCAAAAATTTGGGTGCATTTCCCCAAATTTTGAGCAAAAACCTGTGCTCTTACTTCCCTAATTGAAGCTTCACAACTCTGTCCTTACTGGTGCAATGTGGAAAATCAATGAAGGACTGGCTACCAGGCTGGTCCAGTTTAGCCAAGGAAAACCCCCAAAACATTTAAAAATGAAAGGGTGTTTCAGTTCCTTTCTCCCAAAAACCCCTGAAATTGTTCACCTGCCAAACCCAACCCAAATTATCATTTTTTTACCACATACGTTAGCTCAATGTGAATTTTTATTGGAAACAAGTTGTTATGGGAAAACCGACCCCTAAACAACCCTGGAACACTCAATCATCTAAAACTGCATGCAAACGTTTTATGATTCAACACTTATCCCTCGGCTGCACCCACACACCTACACATCTGTTTCCATGTCTGAAAAACAAACATGATGGATGTAATATTGTGATATATTTTCCAGCCAAACTTCTTTATTTCAGTTTGTTTTTTTGCTTCAGGCATGTCTTGATGATATGACGTTAAATGGAAACGTGTTTGTACACTTTGTTCTAGCCCATGCAGCCAAACAGTTCTACATTTTGTTAAAATAACAACCCTGTTGTATTTAGAGATCAGTTGTGCAACACCTCCTAAATTTCACTGTTATTTGTGTGGAGTTTTATTTTAGGCCAAGGAATTGTTGCACTTAGTCAATTCTGCCTCTGTTCAATCTAATTTGCACCTATTTAGGATAATGCAAAGATACAAAACATAACATCTGAACACAGTATTAGTTTAAATGGCTTCTGGAGTGCAGATGTAACTAATGAAACAGACTTCAGAGGAGAGCGCTGGAGGATGAATTTGGTCAAATTTATGAGCTCTCTTAATCTGACTGAAGCTGGAAGATTATTCCACTACAGGAGAGGTTTCTGGTGTATTGATGGCCAGACTGGTGGGGGGAAATTGGAGTCAAGTGAGGGCAAAGTGAGGGAGGGTGGGCTCATTTATCAGCCTGAAGGTGCAGAGCTGCAAGAATCAGGGATTTTAAAGAAGTGGCCATGGGGAGCCGCTAGAAGGAGGATAATATAGACTTGACCTGAAGGAACAAACAACTCAGGAAGACACCTCAAGCTTTGCCAGATGACTTAGAGAAAGACGATGCAGAGATACTTTATGAGCAGAATGCAGGTTCAAATGTGGGTAAAATATGACAAAGGTCTCGCAGTTTTAGACGAGGACTTGAAATGTGCTTTTTGTTTAGAACTATATTTTTTCTGTCCTTTTAAAGTTGGTGTTCTAAAGAGAGGGAAAGAACAAAACATGCTAAAAAAATATTTGTGATATTTATTACCTATTAAATTTACCTGCTCCTGTGGAATGTTTTTGATTGTATTTCATATGTACACTCACTGTCCACCTTATTAAGTACTATTAAATATCTTGTTAACATAATTAGCAACAAAGCCAATCATAAATCAGTAACTCAATGTATTTAGACATCTAGACATTGTGAAGACGACTTGCTGAATTTCAACAAATCAGAATGGTGGAAAAAAAGAAAAGAGAGCAGATTGAATTGATTTGGACCTTGTCATGGTTGTTAAAACCGCTGATCTAAAGGGATCTTTACACACAACCTCTAAGGTCTACACCTTCAGAAGATCACATGAGTGCCAAACATGACACTAAGACTGAAATTCAAAAAGGCTTAAAAAATTTGGGTAGTAAAAGATTGGGAAAAAATTACCCGGTCCAATTAATCTCAATTTCACTTGCGATATTCAGATGGTAGGGTCAGAATTTGGAAAAAACAACATTAAAACATGGGTCCATCCTGCCTTGTTTTAACAGTTTGGGCTGGTGGTGGTAGTGTAATGGTGTGGAAGATATTTTCTTGGCACACTCTGGGCCCATGTCAAAAATGTCTGATATACAGCTGTGTTGAATCTATATCAAGAAGAATTAAGACATTTCTAAAGACAAAAGGAGGTTCAGCCTAATACTAGCAAGGTGTACCTCATAAAATGACATGTCTAAACTTTGGAATGGAAAAAGAATAGATAATCTCAAATCACAATCACAGTTTGTTTGCAGCTCCTCTATCTCAGCAGGTAAACTGACATTTTTTTAAATTTCAATTTCTTTTGATTAGGTCTAAAACTATACCTGCCCCATTATATTGCTGGGAGGAGCACAGTATGATCAAAAACAAAATTTCTTTACAACACTGAATCAAAAAGGGCTTGAGAATTTCAGAAAAGTTGTCTTTTTAACTTAACTGGCATGAAAGCAGAACAAATAACATAATTCAGAGCACATGCTGCTGCCTCTCAGGGTGTCTGGGTTAGAGAGATCAAGGCATTTCAGAGGGTTTAGCCATGTCAGTTTGTGTAAGCTGTGTTTGCATACCAATTAAGGCTTGTAGGTTCAGACAGGTGTGAACAACTTTTTTTGGCACTGCGGCACACTGCTCTTTCAGTCACATGTCATATTATGGTGCCTTGTGCTGTTTCAGTGGATGACAAATCTATGCGCAGCTCGTTTAGTGTCACAACACCCCCCCCCTAAAAGCCAAAGCAACAATTTGAAAGTCTGTTCTTTGAGTTCATCTTGTTGGAAACAAATAAATTAAAAGCACTAAACAAAGACAAATAAAACAATTATATTCATTTTGATTTAGAAGTTCTACGCTGCAATGCTTGAAACGCATTCTAATAAAGCAGAGGAAAGGGGTTTACCATTGCATTGCATCACCTCTTTTATTAAAAATACAATAAGCTTAAGGGCACTGAGGCTGCCAGTTGCTTTAATTTGAAAAAATATTGTTTTTTTTTATGATATTCTAGCTGCTCAGAATGTGTGGCCTTTGTCTCTGGAAGGCAAAAACCCTATACCTTGTGCACATATGAACCTCTAAGCATTCTCTGACTGTTTTTATACTTTGCAAATGTTACCAAAATTTGTGTTTGAACAAATCCTCATGATGAGGAATGTTACATTTATAATTTACAAATTGATTTTTTTAAGTTTCAACCTGTCAAAATATTTGTTTTTGCTTCAGTCCATCTTGTAAAAACAACTATATTATAAAGCTGTTATGAAAACTGCTTTGTCAGTTGGTAAGAATATGTCACAATCACAAACTCCAGTGTATTTTATTTGGATTGTATGTATTAGACCAGCACAGAGTAGCATGTAATTCTGAAGTATGAAGTGTGATGTCCATTTGTATTCAGACTTCAAATAGTAAGTCAACGAAGATATGCTCAACTTCATCATTCTGAAACCAGTCAATTTCCACTAGAACCAGCACACTAATTGATGTACTTGTATTAGAACCAATACCTGTATGTTATTAGCCAAAGTCCCAAATATTTCTAACCAAAAGGGTTACAACGTATTCCAACAGGGAAACATAACCTTAAAACCTCTGACAAAATATCAGTTTACCAGTCACAAAAACAAATCGCTCTAATTAAGATATACAGAACTGTGTAGTAGAGAACTGTTGATTTAAATTTTGACCAGTATACATGGTGTTTTTTTGGTTGTTGTTGCTTTTTTTAAATTATTGTTAGCTTATTTGAGAAATATGCAGAAAATATTCAAATATGAGATACTATTTGAATCATCAAATGCCATTTTCCCAATTATCTTCTTTTTATTTCCTGCTTTTGTGTAAGTATGCACTGTCTAATCTGCTCAAATGAACCAGTCACCAGTGATGGGAGACTGACTTAGATCACTTGACTGTCAGTTGTGTCTGTAGCTCAACAACCAAATTGCTTCATACATTGACTTTCCTGCTCATTAGGATCTGATAATCATCCCTTTCCTGACAGTTTTTCAAATTTCTCCTAGCATATGCCTATATCTGTTGGTTTTCAAGTGCATGAATAAAGAGCAGATTTTGCTGAGGGCAGTTTTCAGTGTTACATTTTATGACAGATATAAGAACTTTGGCGAGACTGTCTCACAACATCAAGAAGCTCACACTTTCCACAGCCCCTGAAATTCCTTTCTCATATAACATATACAAATCTATACATAAAAATCTACAGTGAATGTGTAAGGCTAACCAGAGCAATATGTTTTCATTAGAAAAAACATTTGAAATCACCAGATACAACTATTATGCTTTTATATGAATAAGTCCTGAGACTTCGGACATTACATGTAAATGACATGCATTTATTTAGGTTATTTGCTTTATCTGTCTTTAGTAACTCATATTTTAGTACACTCCTCCTGCATAAATAAACCATCGTATCCTGTATGGTGCCATTCTGTTTGAACAGCATACCTTTTGTCAGTGAGAGACGATTTAACAGAGAAGCTTTGCTTTTCTTTTACCCGCGCATATCTGCAGGTATGGTTTTCAACATTATTTATTAGTTTATTAGTAGTTTACTCTTCTAAATGACTGGAAAATAAAAGAGTTGAAGAAACTGAAAAATATAATACCACCATGTATAATCAAAAGACATTTTACAGTATTCACTGCATAAGAGCTCCATGTTATGTTCGAGAAAGGGTATGAAGAAGTATAAACCTGTTAAATCCTACCCCAGTACCTCAAAATCCAAACTGTCCTTGTCTCATCATGTTTATGAATCTGTTGGTAGCCATTAGGCATTATATTTGTGTTTAAACATTCAGCATTGGAATTATGGGGGCGCAGCACGTGGCGTAGCAGTACAGCACTTGACCCATACACAGAGGCCTCAGTCCTTGACACAGCCGTCCCGAACCCAGAGACCTATGCTGCATGTCCTCTCCCTCTCAAGAGAAGCCCTTATTTAATTTATCTGGCTGCCTGTGTTACCTATTGTTTTCTAAGAACATAAGGTGGATCAGTCATGTTTACTGTGTATTGGCTCAAACCAGAAACAATGCGTACGTGTTGCCGTTCCAAGACAGATTGGACTGACGATATGTATTTCCATCCTATTGATATAAATGAAACCTTCTTTACAATCTACAAGTAAATATATGTATACAAACCAATAAAGGAGAAAAGGTGAATTTCATGCTAAAAGTGGATAAAAGGACTGACACCGTTGAAAACTGACTAAGGCAAGGATTTGCCCTCGAAAGGAAATAAAATAAATGTCCAGTCTAACTAACTTTAACTTCAAGAACAAAAAAACTACTTATTTAAAATTCAAAATTTCATAAATATCTAAATTGACTGATTTATTGGTCAGCTTAAGCTGACCACTAATGCTAACATTTTACATATTACTGATTCTGGGGCTGGTAAACCTTTAATTTATTTATAGTCCACTCACTCTTTTTGTCCAGCCCCTCAAAATTCTGAAAACTGATATGAAGTCAGTATAATAATAGCTTATGTTTTCTAAAACATACATTTAGAGTAAAAAAAACATTTTTGTTTGATAATTAAAAAGACTGTTGTTTTTTCTCTGGTTTTTATAATTATAATATTCTTTTCAACAAAAATTGGAAAGCTTCATTCTTTTTGCATAACATATTTATTCTGTGTCATATAGATCAAATATAGAAATTAACCTTTTTCAAATCTGACCCTTCTGAACATCTTACACATACTGAACACTGAGAAAGAGTGGTCCCATTTGGACTATTTAGAGTTTCATTGTGAGTTTTCTCCATAAGGCTGTATAACTGTGTTGTGCAACTGTCCCGGATGGTGGGATAAGCAGATGTCTCAGAGGACTGATGTTGAAACCAGTTGGTATGTGAGGGTACCCACACACCTCATGTCACAAAGAACATGCTTCGTGTGCTGAAAGATTGCACAATCCCACAGCCAGACTTATTTCTCACATTGTTTTGATTGACTGTTGGACACTTTGGCAACTGCCTGATAACACAATCTCTCCACTGGTGATGCCACCACTATATACCCTCTGGTGTTCGCCAGCACTGTTCACATCTATTCATTCACATACCCTGGTTGTGATCTGCAGGAGTGCTTAATTCCATCCAAATCTGACTTTTCCAACTTCTGGGTGATTGACTGGATGCTAGACTATGTACGTGCTATGTATAGTCATTGAATAGGAATGAGATAAATAGCTTAACAATGGCACAAAACATCTTAAACTCCAGTAGCAGTTAAGTACATTCTCTAACTCATACAGAACCTGTAAGAATCACAGAAGAAGAATGAAAGAAAGAGCTGGAACGATGTTTTCAGGTCATGTCTGTGTTGAAGTATATGTTAATTCATTTTAATAGAAAGTGTCCCATCTCTTCTTGCCAGAACCAATTGCCTTTCACTTGCTGTTCTTTCCTTTCTGATTTTGCTAAAAAGCCCTATGTTCAGTGAAAGGTGATGTCAATTATGTAAAGGTGTTGACTGAACGAACCACTCAGAGTCCCAAAGAGTCAGCTGCTCTGGTTCGCAGCTCCCTGCTAAGCAACCAAACAAGTAAAGTGCTTAGGTTCCCCTGATGAATTTATTTATTTATGATCACAACTATCCAGCCTCATGCTTCCAAACTCTCTTGGGATCTATTTTGTTGTGCAGTCATCCAACACAGCATGGATGTTTGAAACAAAGAGTCTGCCTAACAAAGCCACCAACATGGTTCAACAAAGAGATCACAAACAAAGCAAACGTATTTCTTTATAGTTGTGATCAGGCTGCTGTTGTACTTGTGCTTGAGTTTGTAGAATTGTTATTTTTTAAATAAATATTAAATCTGACCTGCAGTAAAAAGGAAGTTTGTGTTTGTATGGTACAATCTGGGCTGTTTTTTAGAACACAGCCCTGATAAAATGGAGCAAATGAAAGATGACTGATATGCTCAGGCAAAGATACAAAGTTCTTAATGTGAATGAAATTTGATTACCGTGCCTTGTAAAAGTATTGATACCTCTGAAACTTTTCCACATTTTGTCCTGTTACAACCAAGTATTTGGGGGATTTTATGTAATGGACCAACACTATGTAGAGCCTAATTTCACATCACAGTGGAAGTAAAATGATTCATAACTGTCAAACTAAAAAAAAAAAACAAATCCTGCAAAGTATGGCATACATACTGTATGTCTTTAGCACCCTTAACTCTGATAACACTAATTAAAATCCAGTGCAACCAACTGCCTTCTAAAGTTAGTTAGTAAATTATACTGCATGTAATTAAATTTAAGTGTAACTACAACAGGTCTGTGCAGCCCTCAGAGGTTTGCTAGAAAACATAAGTGAACAAAGAGCGTCATGAAGACCAAGGAACAGAGCAGGCAGGTTAGGTATGATTTTAGTTTTTATGGAAAAGACTTAAGAACAACAACCCTTAACCCACACCCAGAGCTACAATAGAATGGTTTAGATTACAGTTTATGTGTTAAAATGGCCCAGATCAACTCCAGACCTAAATGGAATTAAGAATCTGTGGCAAGAAAATTGCTCTCCGTAGACGCTGTACAATCTGAGTGAGCTTAAGGAGGCTAATGAACACTTTTGAAAAACATCATTTAACTTGGCTTCGAGCACCTAAAAGCTTAATTGCAATCAAGAAAAGTGTTATTTTATTCATTTTGTACTGAGTAATAATAAAATTTTCTTTGAATTGAACATTAAACTACATTTTCTACATTTTCTTCTGTTTGTGTGTCAAAAGGGTGCATGATCTTTTACACCAGTCACTTCTTCTCAGCCAACATTTACACACTGGCCCTCTCCAAATAACTGTCTGATTACAGGAAACATACTCAGGAGGTTTCCAATTGGTTCCAGGACTTTTTTTTTCTTTCAGAGTACATGGGTGAGATTGTGTAACAGTTCATAAGTCAATATGTGGTGAGGAGGTTTTGTAAGAGCATCTCTCACATCTGATTCATGTATTCTCAGATGTTCCTGGCTGTTTTGGTGAGCTAGCTCAGGAATGGGTGGTGCACCATAAAACTGTGGAGTTGAGACACCTCTCTATGCCCCCTAGCACAAATACGCACATCGCCAACAATCAAAGTCTTACAGATTCAGTGGCAAGGCCAAACGAGTGGGTAGGATGCGAAATCCTGAGAACTGCACACCCACAGACACATGAACATCCACACCTGCAGAACTGCATGAGCCATTTCAGTTTCACTAAGAAGGTCAGAACACAGATGTGTGCGTTGCAGAAATGACTCAGTTCCCCAACGTAAGGAAATACATTTGCCTTTCAAAACCTTTATGTGGTGGAGCTAATTGCCATTCCAAACATACCCTGGTTACCCTCAGTCCAGCTGCCATCATTCAGCTACAATGTTTGCTCCTTGCTGCATAAATATTTTTTTTAGAAGAAGCAATCAAACCAAACAATTTTACGAAGCTAGCTAACAGATGGAGGGAGCTCTGTGCTCTTCATTTGACTTTAGCTCATTACTGAGAACGCAGAGCTATCGTCCAAGTCCCATAGGATGCAAAAATTACTAAATCAGAAAGTGTTCACTGAGTTTGACAAGGATTTCAAGAAATTTCTGTGAATAAATTGACTTGCTTGAAACAAATATTTGGCTCAGAACATGTTGCTCTGAGCCAAATTATTGAGCCAATTGTTTAATATGGTACCATAATAAAGGCAAAATTTTAATTCCAAATTCTCAAATAGTTACCAGTCCTAACCAGATATTTAACAAACTATAACCAATTTTTCATGTTGCTGTCAGAATAATGAGTTCTGCCTCACTAAGTTACTTTTCAGCCCCCATCAGTAAAGGACTTGTTTCACTGTGGAAAATGACACTGTTTTTACAGCTACAGTCAGGACTTTCACAAGGTCTTTTGCCTTTTTTCTGGGGTTAGGGTTACATTTCACATTTAACACATACCTCTCTATGACACAACCTATCACTCCTAAACAGAGTGATTGCTTAGATACAACCATTTTGTTTATACTTGCATTTCACTGTAAAAAGAGATGAATGTGGCAACATCTAGAAATTGTAACCAATAATGAACCAGACTTGTGGAGGCCCACACTTCTCTTCTTGATATCAGTATTGTTTTTTTTTTCCATTGTGTCACGCATGGAAGGAGTGTGTTTGATGTTTTGAAACAACCCTTCAAAAGCTTACAATGGTCAATTTAGAATTTCAGTTGCATAGTACTAAAGCCCAATAATAGTGTGAACTCTACCTTCATATGCCTTTCAAATGAATGACTAGTCCTTAATAGATAATTGTGTTTTTAATAGTCAAGAGGGATTCAGTTTTCAGGTATAGCAAAACTGGTTTGAAAAAGAAATTACATACATTCATTTTTTCCTCTGTGCTAAAATTGAGCTGGCCCTCTCAGGGACCTGCCAAGGAAACATACCTTATGTTTCTGTTTCAGTTATTGTTTTTGTGCCAATGTGTATATTCAAGAGGAACTTAGAAAGGGTGTTTTAGGTTTCACTGACCAAAGCGAAGCAACCAGTTTACAGTAAACTGTTGTGGTTTTGTAAAGGTCAGGTGTTCCTGGAGATGTGGCAGACATAAATAAGGGTGATTACATGTTATATTGCTTGTCGTTTTTACTAAAGAATGGGGTTAAAACTTAAAAAAAAGAGGTTGTTGCTGTGTTAAAGAAACACATACATAAAGTGTTTAAAAGCTGTCTGAATCTTTAATAGAAGGTGGATAAACCATCGTTAAAATCTATAAAAATCTATTTCAAACTATTGTTTATGCAGTCACACCAGTCAGCTCTGTATGCAAATACAACATGAATTAAAACTCTGATACCAAGCTGAATAAATTTCTTAATATGATCTTGCAGATAAAAAAAAATCCCATCAATCAAAGAGGAAATACCAAGGCTTGACTTACCAAAATTGTTCTGACTGACTATACTTTTGTCCACTGACTTACCATCTAAGCTACAAAAAAACCCCACAATGTGATAATCATTATCACCTTTGTGATGAGTTGGACTCTCTAAGCAATAATCACAGAACTTAGACTTTTTATTAATCTTGATGCAATTTGACTTTAGACAGAATACTTGAGATTCACCCTCAAAAATTATCATCTATCTTGTCATTTTGCTGTATTGTTCCACTGTCAGTATTTCTAATGTACATAGAGAGCACAACAGGGGTAATGGTGAGCATTTTTTGCATTGTGAGGCAGCCATTTGAAATCAAAAATTTGTGGAATTGACAAAGTTTAACAAATAATTGTATTGACTAGTGGAGTTTGTCTTCATGACTTGCTTACAGGAAAAGCTTTTCTGAAATATACACATGCATGACTATAAACACAGATTTTGTTAGTGGTATATGTGTATTTTTGACTGCATGAACGCCCAAGTAAGTGTGAGTCACTGTACTCTTATAGCTGGTACTTTATTGTCTTCAGCAGGTGGCAGCAATGCATCAGTAAACAGACTTTACAAGAAAGTAGAGCCGCTTCAATATGATGTTAATGCAAGCATTTCTTAAAACATGTAAAAAAGATTTGTACGATAACAAGAACTTATGAATGGTAATGCTGATACAGTATATCACACACAGTGTGGATTCATCCAGAGCAAAGGCTTGTCGTCCATTTGGTTGGTGAATGCTGAGTGTTGCAGCATGCAGGATTTCCTGGTGACAGGTATTTTATATATAGTTGGAGCCGCATTATTGAGAGAATAATCATGTCATGATTGAGCAGCTCTTGTAGACGTAACAGACACAATTTAGGCATAATAGGAAATATTTTAAGGTCAAAAATGTCAGAAGTTTCTGAACTTCTGCTTTATCACTTACCCCTCCTTGAAGTATGTGTTATTTTCCATGCCATTTTAATCAAATATATTTAGATTGTTATTGTTCTGGAGTTCTGCTTTGCTTCACGTGACCTTGTTTTTCCTCCACACAGACCTGAGCTGTTGTGGGCGAGCGACCATGGAATGAGAAGTGTTGTGAGATAAACTCAGCTGACATTAACGCACAACTTGAGAAAATATTTCCATGAATTCAGTTTGTGCGATTTCTGACTTGTGTATGCAGGCTTCCCAGACAATTTGTGACATTTACAGCCCATTAAAATTAGGATGAACATGGTTATTAAAGTTCATTAACAACATTCATTATTATATATATATTTTTCACAAAGCTCTGCAAAGGGAAGACAAATCTGTGTTAATTAAAATAATCATCATAGGAAACTGAATGCTTTCAGCCTTAAAATATAACAGAAACAGAGAGCTGCAACGACTAGCCAACTCTGAGCATTTGAGTGGAACAAGTTTTTCTTTAAAAGCAGAGCTCCGCCTCAGACAGAGGAAATGGAAAAGCTTTAAGAAAAGGAAGGGAGGCCCGACTTTCCAGTGGGGGTGAAGAATGCTATTCAAATTAAAGCAAAAGTCCGTCTGGTACATAACGTACTGTGCATTAAGACAGTTAATCTCCCACAACCTCCCCCATTCCCTGTCAGAGAACCTGATTTTTACCTCCAACCCCAATAGCTGCTGTAATTTGTTGTAGTGGCTCGTTAGAGACATTTACACCTTGTATTGCAGGTGACTTTACTGGACTAAAATATTTTAAATTTTATGTCAAGAAAATCTTGAAAGGTTATTGTAATATCTCCATTTTGCAATTCAAAACAGTTACAGAAGGTCAGGAGGGATGGTGGGGGCTAAGACAGCTTAAACCAGCTGATCATAACTGCAAGTGAGGCAATATTTATTTACTTCCTTACTACTTATTTAGTTACTTACTTAGCCACTTGCTTGCTTAGTCCTACTTATTCACTTGTTTACTCGTTCACTGAATTAATTATTTTCCAGTTTACTTACTTGCTTACTTTCTTATTTACTTATTTAGGTACAATATTATTGCTCACTTGTGTACTTAGTTACTTGGTAACTTACATTTGTAACTAGTTTCTTGCATACTTGTGTTACCAGCTTGGCTCACAACTGGCAACAAAAGATGAGATGTGTGATGATGCAGGTCAGTGGTGTGGATGATGTTGAATATAAAATGTGGTAAATGGTCTGCATTTGTATAGCGCTTTATCAAGTCCCCAGAGACCCCAAGGTGCTTTACACTACAATCAGTCATTCACACATTCACACACTGACAGTGGTAGACTACGTACAGACATACAATATGGTATGAATGACTGTAAAAGTCTGATTTTATAACAGGATACATGACAAAAAATTTTTTTTGGGAAAAAACAT
>JAHHUM010001650.1:0-73007 GCA_036173005.1 Crenichthys baileyi | reverse complement strand
TGTTTCATTAGAATGGATGAATGTTTGTTCATATTTTGTAAAAATTCATGTTTAATAATGTTTTCTAACCCCAGACTGATTAAAACCTTCAGTTTTGGGAAAGCTTCTAACTCCTAAGAGTTAAGAAGCTTTCCAGCGTTTTTTTGATGTAATTTTATGTTAAAGTTCCGCAGTCTTAGGTCCACTAAGATGGTTGGGAAAGGACAGAACCGTGGGACCGCCCCACAGCCCACCTATAGACAGCCTATCAGAGGTTGGTTCCGCGGGCTCCGCCCCCCTCCCGGGTTTGAACACACCTTAACTTCCAGGAAACGCTCACCCCTCCCTTCCTGAGTTCAACACTGAAAGAAAAGGAGAATAATAAAGGGGGCTTGTTATGATAACTGCGTTAAAATGCATGTTTATAAAATGATTGAGTAAGGATAAAGCATGAAATTTAGATTTATGTGTTTTATAAAATGTTATAATATATATAAAATGTTAATGAAATAGTTTAAACTTCTTCAAATAATTAGTTTTGCTTGCAGAATCATTGGGGATTTATTGGACTGAAAATTTTATCCTGGTGCCAATAAAATAAACTAGCTGAAAGTTCAAGATATGCCACAAATAAGGAATATATTTTGATAACAAACCTGAGTCATGATCCTATACTACAATTAATGATTAGGTTCAATTGGAAGGTGCATGATTGCAAGGTTGCAAGGGCAGCGCCTGTGAGTGGGCAGCAAAGCCTCGGTGACCCGTCCCCCTGGATGTGTTGTACTGGAATTCTAATTTCCCCTTGGGGATCAATAAAGTATCTTTGAATTGAATTGAATTTGATTTAAATTTACTCATCTTAAACCAAGACAAATCAAGATGATGTGACTCATTTATAATTGAAACATTCTTTGCAGAAAACGTACAAAAAAACAATTGAAAAATGCACTCCGAAATGTAGTAAATAATACGTTGGTAAACAATGTTGGGACCCACAGCCATGGATACAACATGAAAGATGCGGCACAAACTTTTCTGGAACTTTCAAAATAAACTGCATTATCCTACTTCCGGCATAACTTAGGAATTGGAGGTAACAGCGAACTTCCCATGATGCCACTGCCCATATAAAACCCCCACTTCTCACACAAGTCGCTCTCTTCCATGATGGTGACGACCGGCACAGCGCGCTAATGTCTCTTTGCTGGCAAACGGACATAAACTCTTCAAACTGGATCCAAGGGTGTCAAAAGATCACGCGATCATATGCACAAGTTAAGTACGACTGAATCACTGTTTGTGTTCCTGGTATTCATTCATAAATAGGGGTAAATTAAGGTATAAGCATTGCTTGACTTTCTCTCTGAGGCCTGCAGATGCAAACTGTGTTACAGAGAATTCCCTGTAGAGACGCTGTCTCTATGAAGCTGAGTGGAGCAGTTTTCCCGGTCTGCAAGGACGACAACAGGAGCCGCATCACCGTGGTTACGGTAACGGGAAGCCACTCCCCGCAGCTAAGGAGGTTAGCTGTAGCTAACCGTTTGTTGACTGTGGACATTTCTTCAAAATTCGCCGCCCTGGACAGCTTTTCCTCAGCATGGTTCGGAGGTTAGGCTTGGGCTAAGAGATTTAGGATGAAATGATCTAAACGTTTTTCATTTTATTAAGTTTGGTTTTGTTTGTGTGAAACTCGGCTATCTTAGTGCTAGCAGGCTATCTGCTGCACACGTGCTCAGTTTTGTGTTCTGTGTTTGTGTGTTTTTAAAGTTAAGACAAACTTTATTTGAAGGGTGATTTTAAACACAGCAGATTGATCATAACTCGCCGTCCGCGCTTATGCATTTTAACCCTTTTGTTTTTTTTCAAAGGTGTGTGTTTGATTCTGGTGCTATCAGCTTCTTTTGTTAGCTTTAACTGCTAACAAGTAAGAACACGTGCTCTCTGCTAAAGAATATTTATCCAGAAAGGTTGTTAGTTTTCAATCTAGTTAATAATAGTTCCCTAAACATTATTTTACTAAACGTGATAACTAAGTAAACACCATTAAGCCCCATTTCTCCAGAAAGATTTGGCTCTTTTCCAAAATATTTCCTTAAATATTTTACCATTTCCTTAATAATATTTCTTTAAACATTATTTTAATAAACAAAGGCAGCTAAGGAGACACCGTTGAGAATTAGTAATCCAGAAGGTTGGTTTTATTCATCAGATCATTCTTTAAAACATTATTTTTCAAAATAATATTTTATCTGTTCTTGCATTGTGAATGGTTGTCTAAAGGTGTGCTGATTATTGCCTAAGTTAGTTCCAAGACTAACTTAACTTCATTTCCAGATTCTTCAAGATAATCATTGGTTCTCAAAAATAAATAACGTTGCATGGTAATGTTGCATCACTCTTTTGGTCATGGTTTTCAATCATCTTTGATCAACTTGTTTATATTGTACATAGCCCATTAGTCTTTGTTATTCTTTAATTCTGCTTGGTAGTTTAGTTGGATTGTTTTAGCTTGGTAAAGAGTTTGTTGATTGAAATATGTTTGACTTTGAGTTGACTTATTTTTGTTAATAAATTATTGTATTTTAAGAAATTGTGTGAATTCATTCCATGTGTGTGTGGAGTTATGCTGTTCAATAATGTCAGAGATTGTCTCACCCTTCTCTATTTTGTCCTAATACCATCGCCTTACTGGGCTGGTATTCACAGGACAGCCCTTAACAGACTGAAATATTATTTGATAAAATATTAAAATATTAATATTAAATATTAAATACAATTTTCAGATTCATAGTCACAACATTATAATGGCGTCACTGGGTGGGCATTATCATGAACAGCTTGCACTGTACATAAATAAGAATGAATAAACCACAACTGCACATTATTGATGTACCAAGTGATTAGCTTAAAACCAGCTGTCACTGGTCACAATAGGACTCAAAACATCAGAGTTCTAACATCAGATGTCACTGTCTATACATAATTTGAAGCAATTTGAAGCTTTGCAGTTCATTTTAGTATCTGACCTAATTTTGATGCATGTAACTATTCAGGAACTATATAGTTTGTTTTATGTTTTGAAAGAAAATGATTTATTGCCAGATTAAATCTCAAATTCAAGCCACCCTGCCATAAAGGGGGGTGTATCAAAAGCCAAATTGCAATTATTACCCTTAGGAGGTGTAGCAATTTTCTTTTCCTTTGCATTTTTAAACAAAATTGCCTTAAAGGTTAAGAGTAGTGTCTAATCACTAGTTCCTCCCAAGAAAGGTAAGAAAATTAATGCTAAAATAACAAAATATCCTTAGAGAAAGGAGTAGCATTGTAACACTTAGAGCATAGTGTTGTTACAAGTCACAGGTTGAATGATCAACTTCTATGCCCATTTTACAATCATACAAATGTTTGCAGTATATGTATAGTCTGATATACTGTACATATATATCTGGACATGCATTTGTTAGATGTGTGGCTTTTAGCAATTTCTCAAAACTTTGTTGTTGTTTTGTAGTGTCTGCCAGAATGATGGAATCACAATCCATTATGAATTCATCAGACGTGGAGATGCAGAAGGTTGTTGTTGCCAATCTCATTCGTTTGTCTCCAGATGAGCGGGATGCTTTAAATCAGTTTGACCTTGCTGCATGTGATAAGATTTTAAAAAAAAAAAAAAAAAAAAAAAAAGGTCACACACTCTAATATTTCCTTGGACCGCCTTTAGCTTTGATTACGTCACGCATTTGCTGTGGCATTGTTTCGATAAGCTTCTGCAATGTCACAAGATTTATTTCCACCCAGTGTTGCAGTAATTTTTCACCAAGATCTTGCATTGATGATGGTAGAGTCTGACTGCTGCGTAAAGCCTTCTCCAGCACATCAACAAAGATCCTCAATGGGGTTAAGGTCTGGACTCTGTGGTGGCCAATCCATGTGAGAGAATGATGTCTTATGCTCCCTGAACCACTCTTTCACAATTCGAGCCCGATGAATCCTGTCATTGTCATCTTGGAATATGTCCGTGCCATCAGGAAAGAAAAAACATTGATGGAATAACCTGGTCAATCAGTTTGTTCAGGTCAGCTGAGCTCATTCTTTGAACACATACTGTTGCTGAACCCAGATCTGACCAACTGCAGCAACCCCAGATCATAGCACTGCCCCCAAAGGCTGGTACAGTAGGCACTAAGGCTTGATGGGTGCATCACTTCACTTGCCCCTCTTCTTAACCTGATGCGCCCAGGGTAAATCTGGACTCATCAGACCTATGACCTTCTTCCATTGCTCCAGAGTCCCATCTTTATGGCAAATTGAAGCCTTTTTTCCGGTTAACCTCACTGATTAGTGGTTTTCTTAAGACTGCACAGCTCTTCCGTTCCAATCCCTTGAGTTCCCTTCGCATTGTGCGTGTGGAAATGCTCTTACTTTCACTATTAAACATAGCCCGGAGTTCTACTGTTGGTTTTCTTCGATTTGATTTCACCAAATGTTT
Organism: Crenichthys baileyi; assembly: GCA_036173005.1. NCBI lineage: Eukaryota > Metazoa > Chordata > Actinopteri > Cyprinodontiformes > Goodeidae > Crenichthys > Crenichthys baileyi. The sequence continues at coordinate 68,536 of JAHHUM010001650.1, read as the reverse complement.
AAGTCGTCAGCAATCACAATCATTCAGGATTTTGTTCCGGCTACAGTTCTTCCTCGAAGACGATGGGTCCCGACTATCCTTCCAGTTTTTAATAATGCGTTGGACAGTTCTTAACCCAATTTTAGTAGTTTCTGCAATCTCCTTGGATATTTTCTCTGCTTGATGCATGCCAGTGATTTGACCTTTCTAAAACAGACTGACATCTTTTCAACGACCACGGGATGTGTCTTTCAACATGGTTGTTTAAGAAATGAGAAGCGACCCATTGCACCAGTTGGGGTTAAATAACTTGTTGCCTGATGAAACATAATCGCCCAAGCAGTAATTATCCAATAAGAGGCTTGTGCCTATTTCCTTAGTTAAATCCAGGTGGCGACTTTTTTTTTGACCAGGCAGTGTAGTTCTCAGGTTTAAAGTTAAGGTGACAGTGGCTATGCCACCTGATCGCAGAAAGAGGACACTGTTGCTTCAGAATTGCCTTAATTCTTTGTGGGATTGTTTTTTTTTTTCTTATTAAATCTACATTTGACCTGGTGTTATGTTTAGCCATGACAGCTTTCTGGAGGGGGGCATCAACTAATTGTATGTGCTCATTTTCATCCTACAGACTTGAAGACTGGCTCAGAGCTAATCCGCTTACATGTTTTTCTCTCCTAGATGAAGCCCCTAAAGGATCTACTACTGTGATTTTTCTTTAATATAGAAAGTAGTTCTGGATCAGTGCTTCTGTGCTTTTTGTTAGTATGACTTTGACTGCTGTTTTTTGTAAAGTGCCTTATGATGATAGTTGTTCTGAAATGGTGCTTAAATAAACTGAATTGAATATATATATTTGAGCCTACATGTGTAATTTTGAGCATGGATGGATTAAAGAAAATCCACATCAGTTCTTGTTTTTAAAAGTTGTACGTTGCAAAATAATTCTACCCCAGAGAAAACAATGGTTTAAATGCACAAATTATTATGATTCATATATTCATTTATGATAAATGTATGTAAAGTTCTGTCTGAAAATGTATGTCTTGATAAGATAGATTTATTGGGAGCGGCGCTGGTGGTGTAGGGGTTCGAGGTTTGAGTCCCGGACCTGCAGACCTTTGTCTAATGTCTTACCCCTCTCTGTCCCCCTATTTCCTGTAAAAAATAAAGGCCCCTAGTGCTGCAAAAAAAAATTATATATATACATGTATATATATAAAAGATAGATTTATTGATCTTACAATGGAGACATTAATTTGTTACAGCAGCTCTTAGTAACACACAAGTAGGGTGCAGATAGTTAGGAAAATGTGCAATCAAAGAAGAACAAGGTAAATGTGCAAAAACAAGTAATTATAATAAAATTAAAATTAAATAAAATAACCTATGTACAATGAATGGTTGAGGTGATTGCAATTGTGCTAAAGTGACAATGATTGCAGATATTTTCAAATACAGAAGTTATTGCGTGAGTTAATATACAGTAGAATTGAACAGTCTGACAGCGGTTGGGATGAAGGACCTGCGGTAGCGATCCTTCCTGCACAGAGGATGTCCTAATCGGCCACTGAAGGAGCTGCTCAGCTCCTCTATAGTCCTGTGCAGAGTCAAGTAGGCAGCCCAGGACAGAGCTGGCCCTCCTAACCAGCTTGTTCAGTCTGCTCCTGTTTCACTCTGTGCTGCCTGGATCCCAGCAGATGACAGCGTAGAGGATGGCATAGGTTACCACAGAGTCATAAAAAATCCTAAGCAAAGCATACTCCAAAGGACCTCAGTCTCCTCAGAAGGTGGCCCAGTGAGGTATTCAGTGGTCCAGACAGCAAGGCGTCCCACCACTCCCTTGTCCTCCAGCTTCCCCCGCAGCAGTGCCGGCTGATGGTGTTAAAAGTGCTGGAGGAGTCAAAGAACATAACTCTTTCAGTGCTCCCAGTGGTCTTTAGGTGGGTGAGCTCCCGCTCAGCAGGTAGATGATTCCCCTCTTTACTCTGATGTTGGGCCTGTAGTCAAACTGCAGCGGGTCAAAGGTGGGGCTCACCACAGTTTAAGGATGAGCCTCTCCATGGTCTTCATCAGGTGGGAGGTCAAGGCGACTGGTGTGTAGTGGCCAGTTCCTTGGCATGCGTTGTTTTAGGAACTGGAACCACACAGGAGGTTTTCCACAGGACAGTCTCCAGACTGAGGCTCAGGTTGTACATGTGGCTGAGGACCTCACAGAGCTGGTCTGCACAGGTCTTCAGCAGCCTGATGTGTGGAGGGGCTGGCTGTAGGTGAAGGTAGTCAGGGGAAGGGAGCAGTATCAGTTGTCAAGGCTGGAGACATGTGAAGAGGGGGGAGCAGGAAGGGGGGCAGAGGGAGTGGGGGAAGAACTAAACCTTTGGAAATAAAAGTTTAATTCATCTGTCCAGTGCTGGTCTCCATCAGCTGTCCCTCTGAAACTGTCCAAATCCAGAAATGTTCTTAAATCCTCTCCACACATCCTGCACGTTGTTCTGCGCAAGCCGCTCCTCAAGCTTCCACCGTATCCTCCACCGGAGCTTGTACTGAACTCTCCTTTGCTCCTCTCTGGCCCGTGAGTTGAAAGCCATCTTTTTCTGGTTCAGATTGGCTTTAAGCTTAGGGCTCACCTAGGCATTGTTGTTGGAGAAGCACCTTACCTTCTGCGTAGGCACAATGCTGTCCACACAGAAGTTAATATGGTCCATCAGTGGGTCAGGCCATTAATGTCCTCTTCATAAGAGATGCAGTGCATGCCCCAGGCTGTGGTTTGGAAACAGTCCTGCAATCTTTCATTGGTCTCTTCAGTCCACACTTTCACAGACCTTTTCTGTGCTCACTCTCTTCTCACCTCGGGTGTATATTGAAGGAGCAAATGGATGAGGCTGTGGTAGGATCGCCCAAGCTGGGGGAGGGGGGCAGAGGTGTAAACGTCATTCACGTTAGTGAAACCGCTGTCTGCCGTTATTACGGTTCTTTAATATCAGGCTAAACTGTTTGGCCAATCATAAAATATAAATTACTAAACTCCCTTAATAAGGTTCAAATGGATTTAATGCTTTAAGGCAGAAAAATAGTACATTACGGTACCCGGACCTTCAGCTCCTCCTGTAGCAGATAAAGCTGAAGAAGCCCGAACCAAGGAAAAACCTCAGTTTTTATACTCTTGGCTCCACCCGTTACAAAGAGAGGAGCACATGTCTATCCTGTCATCAGTAATATTTATGTGTAGCCATAAGCAGGCTTTAACTGATTTGAGCAGTGTGGTCAGCGGGTGTGATGAAACCAAATTCTCTGAGCGTGCAGCAGCATTAACCAACAGGAGCCAAGAAAGATGGCTACATATCTTTCTTCCTGTGTTTCTGTAAGGGGACTAAGATAACTTTAAAACAGCTCTATAATTAGCATACAGTAGGGCCAGTATCGTTTTGTCACACATGGCACTTGATGTATGGTATGTTGGGAGAGTGGCGGAGAGAGAGGCATAATTAAAGTCTGTACTGATCAGCAGGAAGGCCCAGCGATGCTTTGTCTGGATCTGGGTGACTGCGCTGTGGAGCCACTTACACACAGCGGCAGAATCGGCCGAGGGCGGGACATGCAAAACACTATTACTGTACGTGCCCAAACTTCCTCGGGAGGTAATAAGGCTGCATGCCCACAATAAGCAACTCCAATTCCCGGAAACAGAGTTGCTCATTCACGTGGACATGCGTCCCGTTTACACCACCTCTTATTCACAAACACTGCCAGCCCTCCACCTTTCTTCTTACCGCTCTTACCATACTCCAGTCTGCATGTACAAGTCTGAACCTGTCCAGGGAAACCACTGAGTCCGGTATATAGCCATTTAACCATGTCTCCATAAAACACAAGAGGCTGCACTCCCGGTACTTCCTCAGGAAAAAGTCAAAATCAAGAATAATAAAAGTAGGCTTCCCATGTGGACAACTGCACAATGCACCCACTTTAAATAAAAAAAAAACACATCTAGAAACTGGGAAAGGGGAGGCAGAGCCAACATAACTTGGTGCTGTTCACACAGCACAAGTTTTTTTGATTTTTTTGTGAAGTGTTTTGAAAAAGATGCTAACCAAGGTGGGCCAGGAACACTTGTTATGGAAGATCATAACAATAGAAGAACAGAAATTCAATGCAAGATATGTTCCTACCTACATACATAGAATAAGGATTAATGACGAGTGGTAAGAGCATTAGACGATGTCCCCCAGTAGTCTAATTGTAAAGCAACATAACTAAAGCTAAGGCAAAGGGTAAGATGAGGTCAACCCAACGAAATCAAAGAGGGATTTTGCATTGTACAGCTAAACTGGGAGTCGATTTAGTGACATGGAGGGCCTGATAACTTGCATTATGCCTGTTCCTTTTTCCATCTCAGAGCTGTCTCATTGACCAGCATTGACCATATATTCATTTCAATATATTGTAGTAAGTCAGCAAGGATATAATGGAAATGACGTAGGCTTCCAGACTGTGTTTGGCTTTGCATTTCTGAAATTTGGAAAAAATGATTCTTGCTGTTTAATTTTTACCAGACCACAATTTTGAGGAACCCTCCTATTTGCAGAATGACCCTACACTGATTTGGTAATGTTTAAGACTGCATAAGCTAATGCTTTAAAATGCTTTATCTTTGACATGACTAATCTACTGTAGCCTCCAAAGTTATGGAACCCTTGGTAAAGATGTATGAAAAACCATAATATAAATGTATCTATTTTGCACTAGCTTAATGTCACTCAGACACTCATCAAACTGTAGACAATTTCAACCTTTAATTTATTCTTCTCCTTTAACATTTTACAAAGTTGGAGCATACAAAATTAGGGATTTTTGCCCATTTGTCTTTGCAAAATCTCTCCAATATCGTCCACAGTCCTGGATCCTTTTTTGAATGCCTCTATGCACCAGTTTTCAATATTTTGTGTATTTTTTGGCTGCCTGACTATGGCGTCACATTCCTGCCAAAAATCAGAGGAGCGTATTAAGCAATCACAACAGCGCATCGTTTAATCGAGAGAGCGCATAGCTCTGATCGCGGGCGTGCACCTTTATTCGAGAGCCTTTGAACACAGCACAGCGAGCAGTAAAACACGCCCCCTGCACCCATCTGTTCGCTCTCGCAGAAAAATTGCGCTCTCTCGGTCTGTTTAGTGGCCGTATTTGTCAGTTGGGGGTAGAAACTCTTCTGATTGATCGGATTGGCCTGATTTTTACATTTATTTTAGTTATATTTTTCAAGGGTGTCCTCTAAGGATGCTTTTTTTTGTGTATGTTTTGTAAGTGTTTTAAATTTCTGACTGTATCCTATGTTGCATTCTGAGCTGGATGTCTCAACAAAATTTCATTATGATCTCATAATGACAGTAAAGATTCTTGAATGATTATTAATTACTTTATTAGCAATCTGTATTAGCTGTGGATATGTTAACTTAATTAGCCCGAGACAATTTCTAATTGGAGATGTCAAAATCTCAACACTAACAGTATGTCTCTGAGAGAGAGTTTTCTTTAAACTCTGGATGCTGATTATAATAACTGTTTTATTGACATTGTTGTTTGATACAGTTGAGGACAGCATTGAAGAGTTCATTTTGTGAGATGTCAGAGGAAGTGAGTCTCACACCACTCTTAACATCTGTAAGAAACTTTGTCTTTTTGGATAAATGTCACTGGTAAAAACAACCAACTTTTCCTTTCCTTACCTTCTTATTTATTCCTCGTTTTCTTCAACGCTTTGAATCCACACGTTCCCTGCTCTTCTTCTGCTCTTTCTGCTTTAAGGCAATGTCCTGTGCTGGCTGTGACCAGGTATGAGGTGAAAATCCAGCCAGATCAATCAGAAGAGTTTCTACCCCCAACTGACAAATACTAAACAGCAGATGTGACGCTATACCTGACACTCATACCTGATACCTGATACCTGAGAACAAGATGGCGGCGCGCATGGACGCAGCGGCTCGTAGCTCTCGCGCAAAACTGTGCTTTTTAGTGTTTTTGTTAGTTATTTCGTTTCTTCTCCGCTCAACCTGTCGTGCGCTGACCACCCACAGCCGACAGGATCTTTTCCGTATTGGATTACGGTGCGAACAGCCCGCATCTGAAGAGTTTACAGACACATGCAAAATACCACCAGAGTTAGCCCGGACACCGGGCTCCCTGTGGGCACTCATCCCCGCGGGCAGGAGGAGGAGGCGGCGTAGGGAGAGGAAGCAAAAGCGTGGATGCCGGGCTGGGGTCCTCGTCCAACTGCGGAAGCGACCACACCGAACGTTGCTGCCTAGCATTTTCCTCTCCAACGCCAGATCCCTCGCAAACAAGATGGACGAGATGAAGCTCCAGCTGGAAGCAAATAGGCTCGTTTGGGACTGTTGCATCCTGCTGATCACGGAGACCTGGCTTCATTCATCCATTCCAGACACGGCTATCGAGCTAGCAGGCCGCACAGCACACCGGCACGACAGGAGCCGCGACTCCGGTAAGACCAGGGGAGGAGGACTGTGTATGTACGTGAACAACAGCTGGTGCACAAACACGTCCACCATCGATAGGCACTGCTCCGCTGACCTGGAGTTCATCACGGTCAGATGCGGGCCTGTTTACCTTCCCCGTGAGTTTACCGTTGTCTTGGTAACTGCTGTGTACATACCACCAGATGCTAACGCTAGCTCGGCCCTTAGCCACCTCCACAACGCGCTCAGTCGGCAACAGAATAAACACCCGGAAGCAGTGTATGTGGTCGCAGGGGATTTTAACCATGCTGAACTGAAAGTAGTGTTCCTGAAATTCCACCAGAACATTAAATGTGCCACCAGGGGAACCAGGACTCTGGACAAGGTCTACTCGAACATTAAGCATGGTTACAGTGCCACCCAGCTGCCCCACCGGGGAGCTTCTGACCACATGTCTCTGCTCCTGATTCCGACCTACACACCACTGAGGAAGCGTTCACTCCCCACAACATGGACTGTGACCACTTGGCCCGACGGTGCCTCTCTGCAGCTGCAGGACTGCTTTAAAAGCACAGCCTGGGACGTTTTTAGCCACCAGGACCTGGAGGTGTTTTCCTCGGCGGAGCTTGGCTACATCCACCACTGTGTCAACACTGTCACAGTGGAGAAGTGCATCCGGGTGTTTCCTATCCAGAAACCTTGGATGAACAAGGATGTCAAGGCACTTGTTTGGCAGGGACTCCAGCACCTGACCAACTACAGATCCAGCAACACCACCGTGATACACCGCTTCACTGGCGGAAGAGCTTAACCACTTCTTTGCCCGCTTCGAGGTTGAGCCACCAGCAGGGTCCACACTGCAGTCTAAACCCCTCGACAACCAGACCTTCACTATGGACACACAGGAGGTGAGGAGAGTCTTGAGAGCAGTGAACCCACGCAAAGCTGCTGGACCTGACGGGGTGGCTGGGAGGGTGTTGAGGGACTGCGCAGACCAGCAGGCGGGGATCTTCACCGCCATCTTTAACCAGTCCCTCTCCCAGTGCTCCATCCCACCTTGCCTGAAGTCCTCCACCATCGTCCCTCTGCCTAAACAGACTAACATCACCAGCCTGAATGACTACCGGCCAGTAGCACTAACGCCCATTGTCATGAAGTGCTTCGAGAAACTGGTACAGGGTCATATCACTTCACACCTGTCCTCCACACTCGACCCCCACCAGTTTGCCTACAGGGCCAACCGGTCCATGGAGGATGCCATCGCCACCGCTCTGCACACCACGCTGACCTACGTGGAGCAGCAACGGAGCTACGCGAGGCTGCTCTTCCTGGACTTCAGCTCGGCGTTCAACACCATCATCCCAAGCTGGCTGGTGAGCAAACTGGGACACCTGGGTCTCCCCAACAGCACTTGTAGTTGGATTATGGACTTTCTGACAGACCGCTCCCAGAGGGTGAGAGTAGGACACTACCTGTCCTCTCCATTGAGGACCAGCACGGGCTCTCCACAAGGCTGTGTGCTGAGCCCCCTGCTCTACACCCTCTACACCCACGACTGCACTCCCACCTACCCGAGCAACACCATCATCAAGTTCGCGGATGACACCACAGTGGTGGGGCTCATCTCAGGAGGGGATGAGACGGCCTACAGGACGGAGGTGAAGCATCTGTCAGCATGGTGCATGGACGATAATCTGACTCTGAAAACCTCCAAGTCAAAGGAGCTCATCGTTGACTTTCGGAGGCGATCCTGAAGAAGGCGCAGCAGAGACTGTACTTCCTGAGGACTCTCAGGAAGAACAACCTGCGACCAGAGCTGCTGCTGTCCTACCGCTGCACTGTGGAGTCGGTCCTGAGCTGCGGCATCCTGCTGTGGTTCTCCAGCTGCACTGCAGCAGAGAGGAAGCAGCTCCAACGGGTCATCAACACCGCCCAGAGACTGACTGGCTGCCCTGTCCCCTCCCTGGAGGAGATTTAATCCACCCGCTGCCTCAGCGGAGCCCGCAGCATCATCAGGGACTCCTCACACCCCGGTCACCATCTTTTTGAACTGCTCCCCTCTGGGAGGCGTTTCAGGGCAATAAGGACAAAAACAAACAGCTGTTGTGGCCCTGAACGCCTCATGTACACTGTAACAACTGTTACTATCAGTAATGACATAAACAGTAAATACATTCCGTGCAATTTATTTTTACACTAAGTGCAATATGCTACCTCATGTGCAATACTGGAACAACCTGTAAATATTCTTGTATATATATTTTTTTCCACCTGCACAGTCCTTTTTTATAACTTTTTTATAACTTATAACTTTATAACTTTTAAAACTTTTTAATATGTATTTTCTTTAATTTGCACTACTTGCCTGCACTGTTTTGTTCTGTTTTTGGACATTTCGTTGCACCCATGTGGAGCAATGACAAATAAAGAATTCTGATTCTGATTCTGATTCATTGAAAAGAGCAGTGGTTTTGAGAAAAAAATAAGAAAATATGAAATGCATTCCTTGACCCCTTGCCCAGTGGTTGCTGGAGATAGGCTCTCCATCCAACGGGTCTGGACTTCCCTAAACCTGGAAGGTCTCACTAAGCAGGTTTACTGAAAGATCTGTTTAAGCTGGTGTTGGGAAATGATGCGCCTTACCTTTAACAGCCTACATCCAGAAGTCTCACCTTTCTTCAACTGGTGGTTTGGACAACTGAGTAGCCCACAGCAGTCATTCAACTCTAGACTGTCACTTCTGTTAATGGCTGCTCATTCCCTAATTTTACAACTTGCACTTGGTATATGAGTTAGGATAATTTTAGTGACTCGGCAAAAGCCCCAAGGGCTCAAGTTTGGCCTAAGGCAACCCATAAAAACCTCAAAAAGACTTTTACCACCAACGAAAAAACAAAAATAAGGTGACTCAAATAATTGACTGTCCACAATTTATCTATAATTCTCATATGCTTTCTTTAATTAGTAACGCTTTTGCAGGGGTCAGTAACAGCTTAAATTCAGCAACACATAATTATTGAAATTATTATGTGTTGCTGAATTAAGCTGTTACTGACCCCTGCAAAATTGAATCAATCAACTTAACCTCTTGTACCCAAGCCGTTTTTGTGAAGTTTGTGCTCAAAATTACATAAATATTTCCGAAGAAGTGTCTCCATCTGTCATTATGCTGGATAAAGTCTCTAGCTATCCTCAAAGCATCCACTGTGGTCAAAACCTCCCTGTGTGTGTGGGTGCACATCAAGCTATTCAGTCCTCTTTGGGTCATTGTTGACCCAGAGACCCACAGAACAGTTTTGCACCTCTGGGAGTAGATTGTTTTGCCACAGGAGTGGCATTCATTGCCAATGCTACTGAGGCTATTGTTGGGCCTCCCTCAATCCCAGAAGTCTGAATCACGTCCGGCAACATTCCCAGCTGCGCACGGAGAGTGTCACTGTCAAAATCACTCTTGTAGAGATCCATTATTAGAGAAGGGAAAGATTGAGTCTTTTTTAGCGGCGGAAATAATCATGGTCTCTGGAGCAGTTGGGACATGCAAGTCTCTCTGTTCAAAACGCCACTCCAATTCACCATCAAGTAGATCAAGGACCTCAAAGTATATTTTTCTATAATAATCCACTGGGTTCTGGAATGTGTGTGCAGACTCTCTTCCTGAATCTAGTCTAGCATGGCGTTTCTGTTGTCGGGGCAATACTGGGGCGTCTGTGAGGTCTTGCAAGTGTTCCAAAACGTTTTTATAAAAATCCTCAAAAACGTGATCTGACCTCTTTCTCTGAATGAAGCTCCTTGTCAAAGCTACAGCCTTTTGTGCATCCTGTAATGACATGTTTACAGTCTGTAAGTTCCTAGACAGCTGCTCAGTCGGAGAAAAACACATGAGCGCCAGATGCAGACCAAAAAATGTGCTAAATTTCTCCAGCGCAGCCAAAATTCCCCCAGCTTTCCTACCAGCATCATTGTATGATTCTTCATTTATTTCAGTCATCAGCGTGGAAAGTAAAGCATAATTGTCAAGGACAGATTTCACTGCACCTATGCGCACTGTCCATCTCGTTGGGCAAAGAGTGCGCAGGTTACTATTACCGGGGGCCATTTCATGTTTTAAGACTTGAAACTTGTGACTCTGTTTGGGGGATTGTTTCACAATATGTGCAACTTTTTGCACAAAATCCAGCGCATCTCTCATGACCTGACATTTTTTCCCTGTTTCTTGCAAACAGAAAATAAGACAATGCGCAAAGCAATGCACATAAACAGCTGCCGGATTGTCCCGTTTGAAGCTTGCTGCAGCTCCATTCAAATGTCCAGACTGCCCCATCATATGCCTGCCCATGGCACATACTGGGCAAAATGTTGCAGTGGATAAGAACGTCGTTTAGTGCAGTGAGGATGGTGGAGGCGTAACTGTCGTCAACCAAGCGGAAAAGAACCACTAACTGCTCTTGAAATGTCTCTAGTTTCACCTGCTAATATTGCATAAAACTCCCCACGAATAGTTGAAATAATCTGGGAAAATATTGAATGAGAATCTAAATTAATCAGTTCATTTATTATGTGATGGCTCATATAGTTTCTGTCTGCCGACCACTGGTAAATTTCTGGACAATCCTGTGTGCATAATTCCAACAGCTTGTAAAGGTTGCTGTTTGTTGGATTATGTCCTGCCCATGAGATACATGATGGAAGTTATCTCCTTAACAAGCATGTCGCGTCTGTGCTGTTGTTTAACTTTGAGCTGGGCATCAAGCTGGGATAAAATAGTCTGCTCTTGGGATGATTACATGTTGTAATAAGCGACACTCCCTCTATCATATTTGCTGCTTTCATGTTTTCGAAAAGAGCACACAGCATTTTCCAGTTTTGGAATCCAAGCACAGATAAAGCGTTTTCATTAGTTTTGCTTAATCCCGGACCCAGTCCTTTAATGGTCCAAAGGCGACACTGAGTGCAGAATATTTTTGCCTGCGTTAGCCACAGCGTTAGTGCTAGCAGATTCGCTGCTCAGCACATGTGCTCAGTTTATGTGTTCTGTGTTTGTGTTTTTAAAGTTAAGAAAAACTTTATTTAAAAGGTGATTTTAAACACAGAAGATCGAACATAATGCGCCGTCCACGCTTATGCATTTATTAGTGGTATTTTAAAGGTATGTGTTTGATTCTGGTAACCAGCTATAAGATTCTTTTGTTAGCTCCAACCGCTAACAGCTAAGAACATGTGCTTGCCTACTAAGAGTCAGCTAACGATCATTTACCCAAAAAGGTTGTTAGTTTTCAATCTAGGAAATAATATTTCCCTAATTAATTGGTATTAAGTTAGTTCCAAGACTAACTTAACTTCATTTCTAGATTCTTCTAGATAATCCATGGTTCTCAAACATAAATATTGCATGGTAATATAGCCTCACTCTTTCGGTCATGGTTTTCAGTCATCTTTGATCAACTTGTTTATACTGTACATAGCCCATTAGTCTTCCTTATTCTTTTATTTTGATTGGTAGTTTAGTTGGGTTGTTTTAGCATAGTAAAGAGTTTGTTGATTGAAATATGTGACTTTGAGTTGACTTATTTTTGTTAATAAATTCTTGAAATTCTAATACCACCGCCTGATTGGGCAGGTATTCACAGGACAACCCTTAACAGACCGAAATATTATTTAATCAAATATTAAAATATTAATATTAAATATTAAATAATGTATTCATATTCATAATCACAACACATTTAATACTTGCAGAGAATAGAAAATCATCATACATAATTTTTTTGGTAACACTTGTAGTTTGTACTTCTGCAAAATATAAGACAGTTAATATGTGACTCCATACAAGCCTCTCCAGTCTTTTAGTTCCAGAATATGAAAATATACTTATTTTACTTTTTATTAATTCAACTTTGAGCATGTAATAATTGTTGCATGGACTACATGGAAAGATCTCACCTTATTTTGACAACCCTAATGGTTGAGGGGGTCATGGGAGTATGCTTCTCTGGTCTACATGTGTTTTGTTGATCTAGAGAAGGCTTTTGACTTTGTGCTATGAGGTGTTTTGTGGGTGATGCTGTAGAGTATGGAGTATCTGGGTGGCTTTTAAGGGATATCCTTCTATGCCCAATTAAATACCTGTGTTACTTTATGACACTCAGCTATGGTCATGAGACATGGATTATGACAGAAGAACAAGATCGCAGATGCATACAGATGCAAGCTGGTGAAATGAGTTACCTCCATAGGATGGCCGGACTGAGAGATACAGTAGGGTGAGGAGCTTTATATGGAAGAACAATGGTATAGCTACTGCTAGTGTAGTAGATTGAAAAAGTTATAAAAGGTATATTAGCCACTTAAATTTGGTTCTGATATAGTAAAAACAAGTGTAATTAAAAATAGCAATGCTGTAAAAAAACATGTACCCTCGCCATGTGCATGCACCAACCAGGTGCATTTTCTTTGATCTAAGTAACCCAGAGGTTCTCAATTATTTTTTATCATGCCCCCTGCAGGGAGCAGAATTTTTTTCATGCACCCCACAATAAAAAAAATTGAGAACCCGATATTATGTATGGTACCAGCGTTCTGCATAAATTCACTTGTTCACTTATCAACTACATTTGTATCAGTACAACAGAAAAAAATTGTAGATTCTCACTAGAGACAGCAAACCTGTGAATGAACACACATGGAATTATGTGGTAAACAAAAAGTGTAAAATAACTCTAAACATTTTTATATTTTAGATTTTTACAAAATTGCCACCCTTTGCTCTGATGACTGCTTTGCTGTCTTGGTATTCTCTCCATGAGCTTCATGAGCTGGTCACCTAAAATGGTGTTCTTGAAAGAACTTCCCAGATGTTCATTGAGAGATGGATAAAGGTTAATATTTCAGGCATTACAGCAAAGGGCGGCTACTTTAAGGATTCTACAATATAACATATTTAGTTATTTTACTTTTTTTTTGTTTGCTACATAACTGCATATGTGTTCATTCACATTTTTGATGCCTTCATTGAGAATCTACATACAATGGGAAAGGCATTCTAAAACTTTTGACCGGGAGTATAGATAGATATATCTCATACTCGTCGTCCCCCTCCGGGGGGAGCCCAAGGCATTCCCAGGCCAGCCGAGAGACATTGTCCCTCCAATGTGTCCTGGGCCTCCTCCCAGTGGGACGTTCCTGGAGTACATCCTGAGGAAGGCGTCCAGGAGGCATGCGGTATAGATGCCCGAGCCACCTCAACTGGCTCCTCTCGACATGGAGGAGCAGCGGCTCTACTCCGAGCCCCTCCCGGATGGCCGAGCTCCTCACCCTATCTCTAAGGGAGTGCCCGGCAACCCTACGGAGGAAGCTAATTTCAGCCGTTTGTATCCGGGATCTCGTTCTTTCGGTCGAGACCCAAAGTTCATGACCATAGGTGAGGGTAGGAACATAGACCGACTGGTAAATCGAGAGCTTCGCTTTTCGGCTCAGCTCTCTCTTCACCACAATGGACCGGCACAGTGACCCTATTACTGGGGCAGCCGCACCGATCCGTCCGTCGATCTCCCGCTCCGTTCTTTCCTCACTCGTGAACAAGACCCCGAGATACTCGAACTCCTCCACTTGAGGCAGGAACTCCCCTCCAACCTGAAGAGGGCAAGCCACCCTTTTCCGGTCGAGAACCATGGCCTCGGACTTGGAGGAGCTGATCTTCATCCCAGCCGCATCACACTTGGCTGCGAACCGCCCCAGCGCATGCTGTAGGTCTTGGCTACAGGGAGCCAGCAGGACCACATCATCCGCAAAAAGAAGAGACAAAATCCACTGTTCCCCAAACCAGACCCCCTCTGGCCCTTGGCTGCGCCTAGAAATCCTGTCCATAAAAGTTATGAACAGGACCGGTAACAAAGGGAAGCCCTGCCGGACTCCAACATGCACCGGGAACAGGTCCGACTTAGTGCCGGCGACCAAACTCCTGCTCCGCTTGTACAGAGACTGGATGGCCCCTAATAAAGGGCCCCCGATTCCATACTCCTGGAGCACCCTCCACAGGGCACCATGAGGGACACAGTCGAATGCTTTCTCCTTACGAGGGAGGCTGAGGAATGTGATCCCCTGTAGTTGGAACACACTCTCCGGTCACCCTTCTAATGAAGGGGGACCGCCACCCAGTCTGCCAGTCCAGAGGCACTGTCCCCGACCGACACGCAATATTGAAGAGGCGTGTCAATCATGACAGCCCTACAACATCCAGAGACTTGGGGTACTCAGGGCGGATCTCATCCACCCCCGAAGCCCTGCCACCGCAGAGCTTTTTTAACCACCTCTGTGATTTCAGCCTGGGTGATGAAAGAGTCCAACCCCGAGTCCCCAGCCTCTGTTTCCACCAGGGAATGCGTGATGGCAGGATTGAGGAGATCCTCAAAGTACTCCTTCCACTGCCTGATAATATCCCCAGTTGAGGTCAGCAGCCTCCCACCCCCACTGTAAACAGTGTTGGCGAAGCACTGCTTCCCCCTTCTGAGGCGCCGGACGGTTTGCCAGAATCGCTTCGAGGCCAACCAGTAGTCCTTCTCCATTGCCTCACCGAACTCCTCCC
Organism: Crenichthys baileyi; assembly: GCA_036173005.1. NCBI lineage: Eukaryota > Metazoa > Chordata > Actinopteri > Cyprinodontiformes > Goodeidae > Crenichthys > Crenichthys baileyi. The sequence goes on along the minus strand of JAHHUM010001650.1, from coordinate 53,509 downwards.
AAGCCCGGGTTTTTGCCTCTGCCAGAGCCCGGGCCGCAGCACGCTTGGCCTCATGGTACCCGTCAGCCACCTCGGGAGTCCCACAAGCCCACCACAGCTGAATAGGACTCCTTCTTCAGCTTGACAGCGTCCCTTACTGCCGGTGTCCACCACCGAGTTCGGGGATTGCCACCACGACAGGCTCCGCAGACCTTACGGCCGCAGCTACGGGCAGCAGCATCGACAATAGATGCGGAGAACATGGTCCACTTGGACCAACATCCCACGGAATCTGGTCAAAGCTCTCCCGGAGGTGGGAGTTGAATACGTCCCTGGCCGAGGCCTCTGCCAGACGTTCCCAGCAGACCCTCAATATGCGCTTGGGCCTGCCAAGTCTGTCCGGCTTTCTCCTCCTCCAGCGGATCCAACTCACCACCAGTTTTTGATCAGTGGACACCTCAGCCCCCCTCTTCACCCGAGTGTCCAAAACATGCGGCCGAAGGTCTGATGATACAACAACAAAGTTGATCATCGACCTCCTGCCTAGGGTGTCCTGGTGCCAAGTGCACTGATGGACAGCCTTATGCTTGAACATGGTGTTTATTATGGACAATCCGTGACTAGCACAGAAGTCCAATAACGAAACACCACTCGGATTGAGATCGGGGAGGCCATTCCTCCCGATCACGCCTCTCCAGGTGTCACTGTCGTTTCCCACATGGGCGTTGAAGTCCCCCAGCAGAATAATGGAGTCCCCGGGAGGGGCACCATCAGGCAACCCTGACATGGAAGCCAAGAAGGCTGGGTACTCCGCACTACCGCCCGGCCCGTAGGCCGAAACGACAGTCAGAGACCTGTCCCAAACCCGAAGGTGCAAGGATGCGACCCTCTCATCCACTGGGGTAAACCCCAATACGAGACGGCTGAGCTGGGGGGCAACAAGCAAACCCACCCCAGCCCGCCGCCTCTCCCCGTGGGCCACTCCGGAGTAGAAGAGAATCCTGCCCCTCTTGAGGAGATGGGTTCCAGAGCCCACGCTGTGCGTGGAGGTGAGCCCGACAATTTCTAGTCGATATCTCTCGACCTCCGGCACAAGCTCAGGCTCCTTCCCCCCAGTGAGGTGACATTCCACGTCCTTAGAGCCAGCCTAAGCATCCGGGGGATCGGGCCGCTGAGGTCTCCACCTTCGTCTGCCGCCCAATCTATATCTATATATCCATCTAAATAGATATCTATCTATCTATCTATCTATCTATCTATCTATCTATCTATCTATCTATCTATCTATCTATCTATCTATCTATCTATCTATCTATCTATATATATTTATATATATATATAGCTATTACCCAAATACAGATCGCAGCTAAAAGCTGGGGAACCTGTTAAAAAGCAATTAAGGTCTGGACTGAAACACTTAACAGCTGCTTCAATTTTACTGACCTGGACTTCACAGTACTTGATAGATGTTTTAACATCTATGATTACAAATTACATGAAACGGTGCCTCATCCAGATTGAATGGACAAATCCAAGGTGAGGGAAGTGGGAAAGTAGTTCAGCAGGAAGGCCACGTTGGCCAAAGGAACTATAAGAACCAAGCAGAGAACAAACTAACATCTAGAAATGCAAGAGAGGGGTGGCAGGCCCTGAACATCAATAGGCCAAGCTGTTCAGATCCTACCTCTTTTGCTGATCAACTGAACAAAATCTTCACCCTGTTCAACAACACATCCACCCACATCTCATCATCAACAGACACCTGGGGCCATCCATTCTTCAAAAAGTCAACCCGTCTAGTTCTTAAGAAAGTTATTGTTAAAATTTGGTGGCCGATAGATGACCACCCACAGCTCTGGGGATTCCCTATTGTATCTCCACCAGTTGGACCTCAAAGCTGGGAAAGCTGTAGGTTGTGATCTGCTGACACAGGAATCTGTATTTTAACACCAGGGCGACTCCTCCGCCTCTCCCTGTAGTCCGAGGAGAGCTGATAAAATCACAGTCTGAAAGAAGAAGTTCAGAGTAGGTGTGACCTCACTGGCCCAGAACGATGTCTCCGCCAGAAACATAAAATCCAGCTCTTGTGAAGTTAAAAAAGTCCAGAATAATAGTTTTGTCTGCTAGAGATCTAGCGTTAATGAGAGCTGAGTGAACCATCACCTTCTCCTAAGTTGCTGAAGAGGCCCGATTCAGGGGTGAAAGGTTGCATAACTCCATGCCACGCTGGAAGCACCGGGTCCAGCGAACAGCAGGAGCAGTTCATGGCAGGTAAGCTTGGCACACTGCCAACCCAGGGACAAAAGGTAAAATCTAGCGCAGAGAGCAGTGTTGACTCCAATAGCAACGTAAATTCCTTTCAGAGGACTTTAGTACCGCCTTGATCCACACCAGCAAGCCACCTCTTTTTCCCCTTCTTCTGGGATGCTTTGCATAGAAATGGCAGGTGTGCGACGCACGAAAGCCAGTATGTCAGAAAAGAAAGGTGGAGGGCTTGAGGGTTTATCATCAGATTTCAATTTCAAAATAGACTTATGAGAATGTTCAATATTTAAAAGAATTTGGGGATCATAAACCAGTACAGCACAAATGTCATGCCAGCAGACAGTCAAATAAAACAAAAGCAATCAAAAAGAAGATTGTGACAGATGGCGAGCCACACATGCTTGTGCTATCTTGCCACGTTACAGGCTTTTAACACTGTAAATATCAGCATTTTCTTGCAGCGCCTTTTAGACCTACAGTTTCACCAATCACTGATTTTATGAACTCAAAGTTTTTTTCTGATCAGACCTCTGCAAGTCTTTTTTTAATAGTTTTAAATCGAGGTTCTGTTTTACTGTATTTCCGGTTCTGTTTCTGTGTATACCAGCAGCATTTCCTGCAATATGACGATATGGCCCTGGTAGCTCACATTACTGGCTCTGCTTCGGTATCACCAGGTGGTTTACAATTTGGTCAAAGGTTTTTATGACAATTTCTTGAAGCTTAATGTCACAAACAGCAAAGATTTGTGCTGCAGGGGCAGAGATAAGGATGCTCTCTTTCAGCAACTCAGCATCCAGGGCCAGCAAGTGGAGTGGTTTAGATATCTTGTACCTGTTTTCCGCTGGCTCCATTTAGGCCGGCTCCACTCCACTCGGCCCGCTTTGCAAGCGTTTCCATTTCTGTTTTTTCTGTACCGGTACCTAGTTTTTGGTCCCCGCTCCTGAGCAGGTACGATCGGGGCTAAGTTGGTACTGCATGTGACGTGAATGGTCCGATGTTCACAAATTTCGTCATGGGACCAGGAGAAATGAGATGGTTTTCACTAACGTAGTACAGGGAAAAGTTAATAAAACTAGGGGCCTGATCTTCAAATGGTTTGCGTGTACAAAACCACATTCAAACTGTTTGCATCCACAAAGCTGATCTACAACCCAGGTGCTAATAGGATTGCGTGTGTAAAATCGGCGGAACAGCAGGCGCAAACATTTTAGTGTGTTTGCCTTCATGAATATGCAAAACATAAAATTTACCCAAACGCGCATATTTATGGAAGGAGGAAATGCAAATATAATCTCTTACCACCCGTAATCCGGTTTATCAAACCAGAAATGGATTACTGTGCTTTTTTTGCACCTAGATTTAGCACTTCTGCTGGATCAGTTGGATTACGTTTTTTGAACGTGAACATACACCAGAGGAGAGTTTATATGGTAAAAAAATTATTTCATGTCACCAAGCAACAATTTACATAAATAAACACATTGTATATCGTTAAAATATTGGCAAAACAAACAAAATGATTTCATTACAATCATTGGAAAATAATTTATTTTTATGTATATAAATGTTTGATTAAAATTCATTGCAGGACAGTTATGAATATTATGTTTGAAAATTAGGAAAGGTATAACATACAGACAGCCAAATCCTACAACAAAATTTTTATGTTGCTAATCTTATATTCAGGCTGAAATATTTTGTCTGTTTATGATAAACAAATGCTCAAAAAAAGAACAGTGAGAGTCTCCAAAAAGAATTAAATGTTCAAGAGAGGGAAGCCTCTAATAAATGGACAGATATATTTGTCTTTTTTATTGTTAATATGGACTGGCCAATTTCTAAGCTGCAACCGTTGTGAGTTATGTCGAGCAACACAGTTAACAAGCTGTGCGCGCCCCTATGGTGCTGTCAGTCCAGACGCAGCACTGACCAGCTGCCCCGAGTGTGCACCCATGGCAGAGGTCCCGTGCTACTTTGAACACAGGTCTGCCCTCCTGAACAATAGCCTGTAATCCAATATTTTGATTAAAGGCAAGCAGGATGTAGTCTTTGCCTCACTGTGTCCGTCCGGACTGTAAACATATAGCATCTGCTCACAGAACAACTTCAAACTCAGCCTTCTGCATGCGCAAATATGCACTCAGAGGCACCCTGTGCAAATGAACAGAGGGGAAATAATCTCATCAGAGCCGAGGGTGTGATGACAAATCCGCTGCTGTGAATAGCAATGAAAAAGGTTAACAAACTGTAACAGTTCAGAAAGCAGAAGCAGAACAGAAAAGAACAGAACAGAAGGAATAAATCAGCAACTGAATCAGTCATAATGATGCAGCTCAACAACCTCTACAGGTTTCAAGTGCCACAATTTTTGTTTCCTTTTCCTCTTGTTCAGCTCGGGGCAGTAGCAGCCAGCCAGTAGCACACACAATTTCCTTATTTTAAAAGGGCGGTCTGCACCTCTTTTGCACCTGTTATCCATTGCAAGTGCAATCTGTGAAGATCGCGCGCAACACGCCCACTTATTGCACATGCAATTTATTGGTTTTTTTTGTCCTCACTTTGGCTTGGTGGAAAATACCACTGGATTTTCGAGTCTGGAATATCTCTTGGATACAATAGGGAAACCTGGTTGTGCACTTTGTACAACTCAACTGCTGTGTTAAGGTCAAGAATATCATGTAATTTTAAGGTAAAAAGGAGTGGATTTGTTGGGGCCAGGTATTCTGCATGGATGAGCACTACAATTAGCAAGTTGGGGCACCACCTGATTATCAGGAATAGCCAAACACCTGTCAGTTATTTTTTGTGAATACCTGCCTGGTGAGGTCGTATTTTACAACAATAGAAGAAGCAGTAAATTCATGCACTGGTGCTCATAAACAGCAAGCCCTGCGCATACATACAGAATGAACACAAAAAACATTTCTTAAATTTATAAGAATTTATTAACAAAATACTTCAGCTTTAAGTTAAAAATACTTCCAAATAACAAACTCTTTAACTGGGCTAATACCATTCAACTAAACCACTAAATAAAAAAGAAAAGGATGAGGAAAACTTATAAATGACGAAGAAAAGGGAACATAAGAATAATCCATGACCAATAAAATGATGTAGTGACATCACAGAAAAGATTGGAAAATAGATTAAATGGAGCAAGTTAGCCCCATCAGTGTTTAAACTACTGACTGAAATAAAGTCTTTCTTAAATTCAAAAATTTAATCCAAAACAATTTGTAGCATCATGGCAGGGTAGCCTGCTACCACTCTAATAATTTATCACCACAAAGCAAAGCAGCAAAAAAATTATATTTAAATTATTCTATCCTACACCAAATTTCTCTTCCCAGACAAAACCTCTGACATGAACATTTGAATGATTAGGAGTATGTTCTATAGGAGCAGTGCATTGTGCGGCTGGCAAAGAACAAAGCCGCTATGGTGGCTTCTCTCAGTAGCAGCTGGGAGGGGAAGCTTCTGCTCGGACTGCACGCTTCAGGCAGTGGAAAAAAAAAACGCTTTGTCAGGGACACCGTTTTTTGTGGTGAATCTTTTGCTCAGATTATTTTCTGCAGAAGCTCAGAGAGAAAGGTTGAGACAGTTATTCCTAATTATAGTTGGGATACAAAACTGCTGACTGTATTTTACTTTGGATTCAAGATTCAAGATCTGTATTGGGCCCTGTCCCAATACCCACACTACACCCTACGCCCCTCTATGAAGTGTGTTCTTTGTACAAGTGCATGTAGGGGTTGAAGTGCGCAGGTTACAAGCGTGCAAAATTGGAGAATTGGGACAGTAGGGGTTACGTCATCGACTTGCACCTCTGCACCGTAACTGAAACATCAAAAAGGGCGGGAACCAGCACTGTTTTCACAGTCTTGCTGCTAAAAAAAACTATTTAAAACTGCAACAAGCAATTGTTTTGAGAAGAAGAAAGTGCAGGAAGCGAAGGAGACTTATACCTCAGACTCTCGCCGCACCAGTGTTTGTTTGAAAGGTAACTTCAGTGTTATAGCCTACTGACTCCCCAGACTCACTCTGAACACAGAGGTACAGGGGTTGGACAATGAAACTGAAACACCTGTCATTTTAGTGTGGGAGGTTTCATGGCTAAATTGGACCAGCCTGGTAGCCAGTCTTCATTAATTGCACATTGCACCAGTAGGAGCAGAGTGTGAACGTTCAATAAGCAGGGTAAGAGCACAGTTTTGCTCAAAATATTGAAATGCACACAACATTATGGGCGACATACCAGAGTTCAAAAGAGGACAAATTGTTGGTGAACGTCTTGCTGGCGCATCTGTGACCAAGACAGCAAGTCTTTGTGATGTATCAAGAGCCGCGGTATCCAGGGTAATGTCAGCATACCACCAAGAAGGATGAACCACATCCAACAGGATTAACTGTGGACGCAAGAGGAAGCTGTCTGAAAGGGATGTTCGGGTGCTAACCCGGATGGTATCCAAAAAACATAAAACCACGGCTGCCGAAATCACGGCAGAATTAAATGTGCACCTCAACTCTCCTGTTTCCACCAGAACTGTCTGTCGGGAGCTCCACAGGGTCAATATACACGGCCGGGCTGCTATAGCCAAACCTTTGGTCACTCATGCCAATGCCAAATGTCGGTTTCAATGGTGCAAGGAGCGCAAATCTTGGGCTGTGGACAATGTGAAACATGTATTGTTCTCTGATGAGTCCACCTTTACTGTTTTCCCCACATCCGAGAGAGTTACGGTGTGGAGAAGCCCCAAAGAAGTGTACCACCCAGACTGTTGCATGCCCAGAGTGAAGCATGGGGGTGGATCAGTGATGGTTTGGGCTGCCATATCATGTCATTCCCTTGGCCCAATACTTGTGCTAGATGGGCGCATCACTGCCAAGGACTACCGAACCATTCTTGAGGACCATGTGCATCCAATGGTTCAAACATTGTATCCTGAAGGCGGTCCCGTGTATCAGGATGACAATGCACCAATACACACAGCAAGACTGGTGAAAGATTGGTTTGATGAACATGAAAGTGAAGTTGAACATCTCCCATGGCCTGCACAGGCACCAGATCTAAATATTATTGAGCCACTTTGGGGTGTTTGGGAGGAGCGAGTCAGGAAACGTTTTCCTCCACCAGTATCACGTAGTGACCTGGCCACTATCCTGCAAGAAGAATGGCTTAAAATCCCTCTGACCACTATGCAGGACTTGTATACGTCATTCCCAAGACGAATTGACGCTGTATTGGCCGCAAAAGGAGGCCCTACACCATACTAATAAATTATTGTGGTCTAAAACCAGGTGTTTCAGTTTCATTGTCCAACCCCTGTATCTTACAATGTTGAGCCTGGGAAACCAGTAAAAAAATTTTTGTCGGCTTGCTGTCTAAAGTTTACGGAGTTCTTATTATTCTGATTTGATGGTTGATTACGTTGATGGCTGTGATTGGTTTTTGCTCAGAACGTCATCTGCAGCAGTGAATGTGGGTAATATACTTCGGCGAAGTCCGCTTAGATGCGGGCTTCGCCGAAGTGTGGAAAAAGGGCACAAAGGGGGCGGGGCTAAGGACCACTCTGGAGAATTGGGACACACTACACACTCGAACCCATCAACGGGAGCGCGCAATTCAGGGACACAAGGGTGGAAGTGCGAGTATTGGGACTGGGCCGAAGTCTTTCACTCTGCCAGCGAGGTCTGGATATTCAATATGTGTGTCTCCCTGATGCGCCCTGTTGATGGCAGGTAAAAGAGAGAGAATTGTTGCTGGGAATAGAATTTTGTAGATCTCTGAGATCACAGGGATTCCATCTGTTACTCCTCCTTCCTGGGAGCTGTGCATGGAAATGGGTTGAAACTGTGCATTCCGGGATTCAGAGTTTTTACTAGTGCTTTGCTCTGTGTGTGTGTGTGTAGTTCAGTGGTTGTTCGATCCAATGGCTGGCCAAATACTCTTACCAGTCATCAACTACACAAAACAAATCTGTAGCATCAGGCTAGTGGCCTGTTAGCACTCAAACAGTTAAACACTACGAACAAAGCAAAAGACAATTAAATAAACAATGTTTAAATTGTTTTATCCTACACAATTTTCTTTGCCCCAACACAACCTCTGATGCGAAATGTTTTGAAGAATAGGTCCAGTGTGTTGCATGGTGGGATAAACAAAGGAAACATGGTGACCCCCAGTCAGTCGTGGCAGAAGGCCGCTCACACTGAGCCTGGTTCTGCTGGAGGTTTCTTCCTGTTAAAGGGAGTTTTTCCTCTCCACTGTTGCTACATGCATGCTCAGTATTAGGGATTGCTGCAAAGTCAACGCCAGTGACTGTCCACTGTCTCTACATGCTCATCCGGGAGGAGTGAATGCTGCAAGTCACTGACTGGATGCAATCTGCTGGGTTTCCTTAGATAGACAAACTTTTATCCAATTTGAATAAATAACAGAATCTGACTGCACTGTCCAATGATTCGGATTAATTATAATGTATGTACCTGACTTTTGTGAAGTGCCTTGAGACGACATGTGTTGTGAATTGGCGCTATATAAATAAATTGAATTGAATTGAATTGGCTCATCTCGGTCTAGCAGCTGGACAAGCATCTGCTCAGACCGGCACACAAGGGCAGCGTGTGGCAGGGGTGGGGACTGGGACAAAAAAAAGACAGGCCTACCACATTCGATAACGCACACCTTGTCTGTCTTTGAATGTGTATACAAACTGTGAAGACAGCATCCCTTAAGACATGCAATGGGTTTACAGGAGTCAGTGAGAGTGGACACATTAAATACTTTGAAAAAGTTTAATTTATTAGCACAACAAAAAGGTATACTCTACTACTCCATCACAGTTATTAATCTTCAAGCAGCATTCATCCTATTGGGGGTACCTGTGTGTTTCAGGGAGGAAGAAAAGAGAAATAATAGTGATGAGAAATGATGGATCAGATGCTAACTCTTCCAGGAGTAGTACTCAATAAATTGTGAACTTACCCAGTCAAAATGTAGCTGAACTCCTGAATGAACTTTGAATTCTTTGTACTGTATGTCTGTGTGAGAGAGAGAGAGATCAGTAACTATCAGTAACCAATAACTATTATCATTAATCATTTATCTCTAAGATAGAAACAGCCTTGATGAAACTGACAACTTAGGAGGGATGATGACATATGTATGAGGGAGAGAGAAATACAATCTCGTGAGTTACTGTTGTAAGCATTATGATTATTGATTAAGTAATATTGATCAAAAATTATAATTAAAAATCATAATTCAGAAAAACAATTTCTTAACCAAAAATCATTACTTACGAATAGAAATCAGAGATCTCCTCTGGTGTTGTGATCATGGGCTTAAAGCTCTTAATAATTAAAGTTTAACTCATAATTATTAACCAAAACCACGCTAAACAGTCTTTTCAACCGCTTCACCGAAGATGGGGGAACTTTGACATTTTTTTGACAGATAAATCACTCTTGCACAAAATAACACAAACACTTCTCATATATATATATATATATATTATATAATATATATATATATATATATATATATATATGTATGTGAAAATGTCTTGAAACCATATAGTCCTGATAAAAATGCTACTCTGGTCCAAAAACCTTCACCTAACTAACGAGCACCATTCTACACAAAGGGGATAAAAAGGACTACCTAACAGTAATAATAAAAGAAAATGTATGCGTATTGAGTGTCTATGAAGATAAAACCAGCAGTTTTATGGAAATAATTAGCAATTTAGGTTAACTTGGAAAGAGAAGTGCTGGTGTGCTGAGGTCTCGATTGCGGCGATCAGTTGGTAGAATGGTGAGGCCCCGCCCTTAGCCACTAGCAGCTGATTGCCCCAAAGCTCATAAAACTCTGAGGCGGGAACTCAGTGGAAAAACTCCAGTAATACAGCTGGGACAAAGGAGTGGTCAGGCCACGAGGCTCAGACCGTAGCTGCTTTCAAAACTTTGAACGTCCAACTTCTAACTCCTGGCTTTGGGATCAGCCAGACAAAACATGAACATGCCTTGCTGATCGCATCCGCACTCTGCAATTCAGCTGCACAGCAAATCAAACAGCTCAGCGTAAAACACTTTAATCAGTATTGTATGCAACAAGTTGATACCTTGGATTAACTACTGGTGATTCTACATCACCTTAAACTATGCCTCACCCTGCCCAGACCTCTAAATACGCCTATCCAATTTAATATAAAAAAAAGAACGAAATTACTTTGACGTTAATTTCTTCTCTCCACTGGTTGAGGATGGGTCAGGTCTGAAGAAGAACGGGTGGGATCACACATCCGTGATCAACTCAAGCAGATATGAAGAACTGCCCCAGTGGACTGAATCAACAAGGGGTCTCCTTGGAAATAAAACCTCTTTGTCGGTGGGGTCTTCGATAAGTATATGAATCTTCTAACATTTTTGTATCAGACAGAATCCCAGCTTTCAAGATCTTTCGGGAATGGCCGTGTTTTCATGGGTTTTATAATCCCGGGTGACGTCAGAGCTGCGTTGAGCTGCGCATGTCGAACTGTGCAGCCCAGCCGGTCTATCCCCCCAAAATGGATGACCTAACACTATTTTTTGGCATTGTTTTTGAACGTGAAGTTGCTTATTTGGGCTTGGCTTTCTTTCTGAGTGTAACCCCTTGATTGTCTCCCAGCTCCTCGCCATAAAGCAAAACAGGATTGGTAGGTAGTTTGTCCTTTCAGTTGACTCAGCACATGCCAAACACACTCACTCTAGAGCCCAGAGTGACAGGGAAACCAGTGATGAGGCAGCGTTAGAATGACTATCAGTATGTGTGGAAAATATGGAAAAACAAAAAATGTGTCTTTTCTTTTAAACAAAATTTAAAGACATTTTTTTTGTTGTCATTTTGCTGTTATATATGCAAAATGCACTTTCTTTTCATCAGAGTTTAAAAATTAAGAATTAAAGTTATTCAAAGTTTGTATGGTCAAGTGATTAGCATAATTTTGCAAGGCAATTTGCTGATGCTTATGTATAATGCCAGAATAAATGTATACATTTATACTGTTTACCAGCAGGCTCTGTATTACACAGTGTTGTGGTAGCCCTTTGGGCTTGTTTTCATAGAGCTGGTTGCGTGTTTGTCTTGCAAGATCTTGCAACACTGAGCGTGTGACCAATAAAAAAAGAATGAGAATATAACGCATAAGACACATCCTGGTAATTTACCTAGGAAAAAGGATACAAGACAAGTCATCCTCTAAAGAACTCCTCCTATAATGTTAGGAATAACCTTTATTAATATCACTCATAGCTGTTTTTCCCATTTATACCATAGTGATATAAAGCATAAGTTCTAATGTTTCCCTTTTGTTAGAATATGATAAGAATGCTCAGAGACTAAATGTACATCCTTCAATCAAACGAGGTGTGAAAATTTTGACAGGTGGGCGGGACTTCCGGTAGCGGACATCCTAAGGCGGGACTTCCAGCGGCATAACCGAATATCGTCATTACCCGGATATTGTCATTAACCGGATGTTGTCATTAACCGGATGTTGTCATTAACCGGACGTTGTCATTAACCGGACGTTGTCATCACAAGGAAGCGAATCTTTCTAATTGTATGTTTTTAGATGTTTTTACATTTAAAAAAAAAACATGTAGTTTCTCCACTTTAAAGGTCACTCAGGTTAATGCAGGCACGTCACACAAAATTCTGAGAGAACCTGACAGAATTGTAAATTCATTTTAGCTGATTTTAGTTACCTTAAGCTTCTCTTTTTTCATCTTAGAGCAATAGTTATTTAGGATTTAGAGAAAACAGTTGTCTCCTCATCCCACGTGGGAGCCAGAGGTTGTATCCTGTAGGTGTGGTCTATGTTAAACGTCCCAAGGATCTGAAAAAATAAAGTTATAAAGTCCTCAGACATGTCACTGTTTATTAAATTAAGGCAGACATGCCCAGCTGTTTCTTGTGTTTAATATCTCAGACAAAGTCTTCACACTGACTGTAGTCAGAGTAATCAAGAGGACTGTGTCTTTTCCTGACCAAAGTGTCGAGCATTGTCTTAGTTAATACACATCCGCTGTTTAATGAATAGGTGATCAGACCTCAGACATGTCACTGTTTATTGTGAATTGTCTCAGACAAAGTCTTCACACTGACTGTATTCAAAGTAATCAAGAGGACTGGCCTCTTTCCTGACCCCCAAAGTGGTAAACATTGTCTTCGACAATTTTCACATCCCTGTCTATTGAATTAATGTGTTCTGCGGCTTTGCTGAGGTGTCTCAGAGGGATGTGGTCAAGGGGCGTAACCATGCACGTTTATTTTTGATCTCGTCATTAGAAAACAGAGAAGGTGGCATAGTCAGTCATTCTGGTTCTTTGGAGAGACACAACGCAATCTTTACTGGGAGATCGGCTTCAAATCTGGTAGCTAAAAAGTTTATTTTAACCAGTTACACTGAAATATTGTTAAAAAACACTTGTAAAGAGAAAACAAAAAAATGTCGGAAAAACATATTTGGGAAACGAAGAAGGGGGTGAAAAAAATTCTGCTTTTCTATCGAGAAAATAAAAAACCAATCTTCCCGTAGTAAGTATTCATCTGTAAGAATTTCCTTAAGTGTTTGTTGGGCTCGTTGGATAAATAATAATGTTTAACCTCTATTCTTTAGAACCCACATCTGATGAACTGAATGGTATTGTTTTAGTACAATGGTAATTATTAACTGCAACAACATCTGGTTTAGTCAACTGGTGAATGCTATTTTGTGATTTAAAAAATAAATGAAATAAAATTCTACTTACAGATTTAACGAGAGGCGTATTCCTGAACGTTGGGGGGAGGTCAGCGTTTGTAACCGTTTTCTGCCTCCAAAGAAAATCAATGTTGAGACGGGAAACTTGTCTTTAAAAAAGACAATCCGATCCCAGCTAAAAATATCCATGAAAAGGAGAGGGTGACACCATTCATGCGCCACAGTCCCCCTGACCGTGCGCCAGAAAAAATTAACAGCTCCAGAAGAGGAGAGTAAAGAAAAAAAAAAAATTTATATATATTATTTTTCTATGCATATGTTTTCACGGGTGTATGCGATATTGCAGATTTTTTTTAAACCCCCCTAAATAAATTTTTTACAGATATATCGAATGTTTTAATCCAGAACCCAAGCCTGGATAACATTCAGTGAACCGGACCCGTTCAGTGCAGGAAGAGTTGGAAAGGCCGGAACCGTTCCAATCCCCGTGTACGGAGAAAGTAAGTTATCAAATTCTGTTCTATCCAAAATCTTCACAGAAACCATTTTTTTTTTTTTCCTAAAAGACCTGCATTGTAAGGTAACTTTTGGTTTAACAGAATATCTTAAAATTTGGGGAAAAGACAGCGACTCTGTGCTTTGTATACCAGGGCGAAGCTTGTTAGAGGTTTTTAATGAATGGTACGTTTTAATTCTTCTTATACTCATTCACCTACCAAAATTAGTTTTTATATTTCATTAATTTCTTTTTTTTTAAAATCTTTCCAGAGGCAACGTTGATGGGGACAGATTTCATCAAGACCCGGACAGTAACAAGCGCAGACAGAGAGTTTCCCCTTTTATCCTACGTGACGTTGTAATAAAGCATCAAGTTTTTAATGCTTTTGGCTGCATCCGGGACTCTGTTAACTGAAAAACTTTTTGTTAAATCAAGGTAATTTTAAAAATGATCCCTGGGTCTTCTTCTTCTTCTTCTGATACTCATGTTAATATGGATAACCAGATCACAACATTGGGTGAATGAGATAAGGAATGCTGTTGCTCAGCTCAGTGAAATCCCCGTTAATGCAGAAGTAGCAAAATAAAACCCGGGGTTTTAAAAATGCCTCTCCTGCTAACAACAGTGAAAATGTAAAAATCAAAATCTGCACGGGGGACTTTTTACGCTCTTTAGAACAGGCTGTTGAAGATTTAAAAAGAGCCACTGTCTCCACCCAGTATTCATCACAATGAATCAGCTGACATACAAATACCTTCAAAATCACATGCCGCTGATCATATTTTGGGCAGCATGGCGGTCATTTCAATCCAAGGTTGCAGTCAACCCTGATCAGACTGAGGCAAATCCTCCTGAGACTTTTGGGAACGTTGAACGTTTTTAATAACGTTGAAATAAGGAGACCTTTCCACCGTCCCACCTCCCTGCCCGGGTTTAAGCCCCTGATCTTCGCTGCAGTTCTATATAAAACCCCTGCGTATTTCACTGAATTAGCTGATACTGCAAGATCTTTAGCCAGACGTAATGATGTTGTACAGCTAGATTTTAGTCAGAGAAAATCTCAACCGTAACATCACGTTTTCCCCGTTACCGATGATGGAAAATATGATTCTGCCTGCTTTTGAGGATTTTATAGATGATTTAAATTTTCCCAGTCCAACGCTGAAAATGCCTGCAGATAATAACCTGGAATTTGTTCTCCCAGGTAGTTTAAGACCCTGCAGGGGGGTCGGAAAAGTTTTTTAAAGGAACGTTGGGACTGTGAACTGATTAATAAGAAAAACCCGTCACCTGTTAAAATTGTAGATAATACCGGTACCATTTTTATGCTTTGAATCAGTCTTGCACACGTCTCTGACCCTAACCTTACTTTTGATAATCAGGGCCTTTAGAGCTTGGTAGGATGTGGCAAAACAGGGGTTGGTTTTAGATGATCAGACAGCAGTAACTTTCAGTGACATTGGAAAAATTTAAAAAATTTCTAAAGAGAAAAATTTTTAGTGTTTTCACAGAAACCCGATAACAGGCCCTACAGCTCTGTGTAAAATTTAAAACCCCCGTTTCCCTAATCGATCAAACCCTCTCCTTTTTTGCTGTTATTTTTCAAGGTTCCCCTTAAATGGGAAAAAAAAACTCAAGGGGGGTTTTACAGGTCGAGATACATCTGTGCATATTTTACAGGAGCTATGAAAAGCCGGGACACACACCACTGTGAAGGCTATTGTCCAGTTTGTCACTCATACCAGTGTATGCATGAAATTAGTGAACCTGTCGCCTTTTGCAGGTTGTCACAGAATCTGTCGTAATTTTTCATGTTTCAGTAGGACACAGGGAACCCGTAACAGACCTAGTGCTGACAGGCCTATGAGTGACTGTGAGTTGGTAAAAACTGTGCAAGGTGTGCAACAGGATATACGTTATTCCAATCAGCAGGCAGGAAAAAACCACACGTTGGTAATGAAAAAAATGCCTTATTTGTGGTGAGAATATACCTCCTGATTTAGGTTGTGACGTGCGATAGTCATCTGTTTTACATTCAAAAACCCGGGCCCCCCTGTAATCATTTAGATGATAAAACTGAATTTTTTTATGTTTTGAATGCTTTCATCGATGAGAACCCCCTGTGCACATCCCCTTTTGGTCTGTGTTAAAACGTTAAAAAAGTAAGGAATGGCATGCTTATGGATTGAATTTTTGCACCCAAAAAAATTTCTTCTCCATGTACAGAGGCTTTACCTTTTAATAGCGCACAAACGCGGGTGGGTATGATAGCTACCTGATTCTCACTGCTATGCTGCAGTTAGGCATTAAACCTCATATCATCATGCAGGGAAGTAAAGTTCTCTGTTTAACCGACCCTGATCCACAGGTTTAAAATTTTTCCATTGATAGTGGCCCCTTTTTCTGTGTATGAAGTTCGGGGCCCCATGCCGAAAGCATTAGGTTTTAGTGATCAGACCAAAAGGGTTTTTTTCCCTCACCTATTCTCCTCTGAACAACGTCTCCAGTATGTGGGGTCCTTTCCTCACCATCCTCCTACGCTGTAGAACGCATGAGCCTTCAAGAAAAACAACAGGTGGTTTAACAGTTGGTACAGAGAAAGCGAGCAAAGGGTTTTTTTTGATTTTGAGAAGGAACTTCTTCGTTATTTTTTAAAAGGGGGGATATTCTGTTTCAAGGGGTTGTGTTAAAGTTCAGGGATGAGTTTTTTAAAAGGGGGAAAGTGTGGATCCGCTTAAATGCGTCACGATAGCATCAGCCTGCATGAAGGTTTTTTTTAACCAATTTTCCTTCCTCCTAAAACCCTTGGCCATCCCCTCACCTCTGGACTACAAGCGTAGTAGTTACAACGTTTTCCAGCGCATTCCCATTCAATGGCTTGGCTGGATTGCAGACAGCAGAAAAAAAAGACATTGAACATGCTTTAAAACCCAAGGGGGAAAAAAAAAAATCGGCCCCGTATTCAGTCGATGGATATGCAGAGATATAACGGTGTCAAAGTTGCGTTTGAAATTTTACGGCTGTTTTTTCACGGCTGTAAATTGTGTTATTCACCTCATGAAAATTTTTCCTTTGAGAGGGGCAGCATTTGAAAACAGTTTTTACGCAGCCACTGTTGAGAGAAGCAAGGGGGTCCAAAACTGTGTATGGCCTTCGTCTTGAGGTTATTTGGGGGGGGCATGAGTGGAATGAAATAAAAAAATCAAAAAACCGGGGGTGATCAGCTTTTTGGAGAGGTTTAATGCACCCAAAACCGCTATCACCCCGAGATGGGGCTCTGTATGGTGGTCGCCCCTGCCCTATGAGGTTGAGGTACACAGCGGGGCCAGGTGAAAACTGTACACTATGTGGATTATAAATCCCTGTACCCTTATGTAAATGCCTAACTGCGTCTTTCCCCCTCGGGCACCCTACCATCATTTACAAAAGATTTTGATGACCCCAGCAGCTACTTTGGCATCATCAAAGCTGTGGCTCCCCCCACGAGGTCTCTTTTTTCCCTGTTTTTGCCTTACAGAAAATCCCAAGGTAAAAATTGTGTTTACTCTCTGCCGCACAGGTGCTGAAAAAATAACCAGTCAGGTCCCCGCAGGCATAATATGACGGAGCTCTGAGGGGAGTGGGGTGAGGGGTTTAGAGTTTCTGTAAAGCGCTGCAGTGTTGGGTTTTGCCTTGCTAAAAACAGTGAAGTTTGGCATTTTGAGAAGAGCAGTGACACAATTTTAAAGGTTTCCATTCATTTTCTTTTTAAAGGGAAAGAGGGGGGGTTCAGGGTACCCTTCTGAAGCGGTGGATGAGGAGAGCAGGTCAAAGATATGTAGGGAGACTACAAACTCAAACCCAGGGTATTTTCCCAAATTAGACGCAGGCAAAATTCGAGGTGAAAACCCTGCCAAAGGACAGGTAGCGAAAAAACTGTGGTTTTTAAAAAGCTTTTGGGGAAAGTTTTTCACAGCGAAGTGATCTGTCTCAGACCACAGTCATCACAACCCTGATGAGTTTTTTAACTTTATGTTCTCGAGCAAATTTTAGGGTTAACTACTTCCACTTTCTTCAACCCTGAAATGTGTGTAGTGCAGTGGAACTACAGCAAACAGGTTTCATCTCTCCCCCCCAGCAAGGTAAACAATGTGTTTATTGCAGCATTCACCACCGCTTATGCACGTTTAAAACTTCTCAAACCCGCATGGAGCAATTGCAGGGACAGATTTTATTTATATTGATACGGAAAGTTTGATTTTTGTGACAAAAAGTGGCGGGACTCCTTTGCAACTGGGAAATTATCTGGGTGATCTTACAGACGAGCCCGGGGAGACAGCATTTTTGGGGTTTGCATCAAAAATGACCCAAGAGTTATGCCCCTACCAAACCCAAAAAAAAACCAGAAAAAACTAGTGGGTAGGCTTTAAAAGGCATCACTCAGGGCACATGAAAGCAGCGAGAGGGTCAATTTTTGACAGCATCAAAAGGGGGGGGTTGAGGGGGGACTTAGCAGGATCCAGTGAGGGTGTCATTGAAATTCCACAGCACACGATCAGGAGGGATAAAAAAAGATTTCCGCTTAAGAAACGCTGCATTTTTTTGGTTTCGGTTGCTGGGATGACAAAAGATGCCTTTTTTATGACGGGGGAAAACTCTGCCTTTTTTGGTTATTATAAGCATAAGAAGAAGAAAGATAAAATTTTAAAAAAAAAAATTTAAAATAAGAAAATGTGCATTCTGACGATTTACAGGAGATTGATTTTGATCCTAGATTTAGAACGCCTTTTTTCATGTATGATTATTGGACTCAGCGGCCTTTTTGGGGAAAATTTTTTTTTGTTAAAAAAAGTGTTTTTCAAAATTGTAACCATGTCCATGGATGTTGTTCCAGAAAATATTGTGTGGATTTACACATCTTTTCAGCCCATGTATGCTGAATTGCAGAAGAGGGAAAAAAAATATGAAAATTTTTGGAAGGGGGCCTCATTCTTTTGAAAATGAAAAAACCTGTTTCCTCCTGATCAGAATCATCTGATCATATTAGACGATGTAATAGCTCAAGCCTCAGATGATGTAAAACCTGATGAAGGTCTTTACCCAGTTTCGTCACCATCGTAATATGAGCGTCATGCTGTTGACTCAGAATGTTTTTCATCAGGGAAAGTTCAGTCCACACTATTAGTTTGAACTGTAATTATATGGTCTTTTTTTTAAAAACCCGAGAGAAAAACTGCAGTTGAATATACTGGCCCCCCAAATGTTTCCCATCGCAAAAGGGGTCTTCCTTGAGAGTTTTGAAGATGCAACGAGAGAAGCTCATGGTTATTTTTAATCATCGATTTCACACCTACCTGCCCGGAAAATTTCAGACTGAGAACAGGCATACTTCCTCACCAGTGGCCTGCTGTGTACGGCCCCAAAAAAAAGTAAGTCATCATGTCAGCGCGTATAAAAAGGGAATGTGCCATTATTCAGAGCTCTGTACCAAAACCAGTCCACAGAAACGTTAAAAGATATTCCCCGCACCCCTCTTACCCGACTTTCTTCAGGCTCTGTGTTTTGAGATTTTTTCTTTTTTGAATATTTTAAAAGGTAACATTAAACTATCTCCTTCTCAACACCGGAAATTGAAGAAGCAGAGGAAAAAAAATCATCAGACTGTTGGCTGATAAAAGAAAAAAGGTATAAAACGTAAACAGCTGACCCCAAAAAACCAGGGAGGTGGTTTTTTTTCCCCATCCTGATGAATCTTGCCCCTTGGATCGGTGATCTAGTGGTGGAATAATCAGGAGGGGAAATGTCTCTCAGAACATTGCAGAAGATGTTTTTATTTCCCCTCATCAGTTCAGGCGTCTGACCCAGTCAGAAACATCCATCAGACAGACGGCGGAGGAGAATTTGGATGCTGAAATGAGAGCAATATTAAATGACCCCGGGGTTTGACTTCTTTAAAAAAAAAAAAAAAATATGATGCGCTTTTACAGAGGTTTTCTGACTCTACTCAAGCAGGGTGTGAAAGAAGAACCCCGGGTGGGGTTTTGACGCTTCAGCGTGGAACATCAAGCGAGACTCCAGAGCATGAGCAGCACGAAAAAAAAAACATGGCCCGGGGCATGACCAGGTTGCTTCTGATCAGATTGTTATGGATGTGCTGAAAAGCCTGCCAAAGCATAAACGTAAAAAAACCTGAGTACATTTGGGAAAAAAAATTATCTGAGAGAAGGGGGGTTGGGGGCTTCGCGAGGAGAATTTGTATTTTAAAGGAAATGTTGTAAAGGGGGCCCATATGATTGACTTGCTGGGAAAAAATCTCATGCTTCCGTTTAAAAAATATGGAGGACCCCTACCCCGGGGGATGGTCAGACTTTCTGCATACTTTGGGCAGAGGGTTAAACATCCCCATGTCTTCTGTCAATAACCCTTATGCTCTTGATGAAAAATAGACGGCTCAAAACAGAGGGAGACGGATCATTTATTGAAAGTGCGGGGGTGAAGCAATTTCCCTCGCATTAGGCAGGAAGGGAAAAAAGGCAGATAACTCTTTCTCCCATTTGGTCGAGATCCGAGCAGGATGACCTTAAAAATACTAGCCTGAAGCCAAAAAAAATCTCTCGTAAAAAAAATACTGCCTCCCGATGGATTACATTTTCATCATTTATAAGCCGTTATAAAAAAATGAACCGGTTTTTGTAACCTATTTCTTTCATTCAATAAAATCTTTATTGATTATATTTTCATGTCTAGCATCATGCTCTACTTCACACACACACACACACACAAAACACACCCCACACAACACAGATATACATTTTAATTAGAAAATTTTTAAAAAAAAAATTAAAATCAGAAAAAAAAAAAATAAATAGACAATTTTTAAATTCCATAACAAAATCCCCCAAACATCTCCAAGGAGCATGTCCCCTGTGAGTGAAAAATGCAAAACTCTGATTAATGACACATTTTGGGTATTTCTTTCCAAAAATTAGATACCATTAAAATCATTTTTAAAACACATCTCCAGTGTATTTAGACAAAACACTTGCTGCAGTGATAAACCCCCATGCTCTATGACAGAGATTTTAATAGATACAATGGTGACCGCATACAGTGGACAGAGTATTTTGAAGCTGGGTTTTTTGTGAAACAAATTTTTGAGGATCTGTCTTTTTTTAAAAATGTTACGATGCTTTTTGGGGGGTAGAAATTTAAAATTCGGAGGGAACCCATAAGAGTCAAAAAAAAAAGGCTTCGCCATTCTCTTCCAGAGTCAGAGGCAACCAGTGTTCTCCCGGCATGTGTGAAGGATGTGTGTTCACTATAAAAAAGGCCCGGGGTGAATGTGGCAGCGAGCAGCGGTAGCTGTCGCCCCCGCCCCCTTACACAGTAAAACAAATCTCCTAGGCAGATGATTCAGTAGGCCTCAATTTCATGATTATTCATGATTAGATTAATTTGTAATCCCCCCAGCCCACACCTCTTTGAATCAATTTAAAAAAAGAGTCATAAAAAAGGGGTTAGATGATCAGCGTGGTTGTATGAGGCAATGGTTTTCCTGAAAATTGCATTTCCCAATCTTAAATTCCCGCTGGGAAAGTGGAGATAGAGCATCTGTGTCCTCACCGGGTAAAATTAAACGCGGAATAGAGAGTATCCATGATTAAATTTTTGACGTGTTTTGCTCAGAGGGAAGATCTTTTAGAAAATGTCTGGGGGGGGGGTCCTTATAGCCGTAAAAAAGTTGTAATACTCTCTAATGAATTGCCCTTTGGGTTTAAAATTGGGCCTGGAAAGGCCTTAGCAGGAATTTTCTACCATCCTTGCATAAGCCTGAATTATCCATATCAAAAAATTAAAGTAAAACGGGTTGAGGTCGCGTGTTCCTGTAAAAAGCGTCATGATCCAGTAAAGCAATCACCACATACTTGGGAAAAAAAACCTAAAAAAAGATTCTCTTGGTTTCCACCCCTTGAATTTTCAGGGATGGAATATGTTTTTACATTCACACGTGAAAGTGGATAGAGAGCATTTGCTTTCATCAAAGCTGCAGCGTGTCCCAATCGAAAGGCTGGAGAGACAGAAACTTTTTTGATGAAAAGAGAGGCTCCCCCTAATATTTTCCTAAGTTTGAAAGTGGAATCTCTTGCTGCCATGAGACAAAAGGGCATCGTTGGCTCTTGTAAGTTTAATTTTGGGTCAACAGAGTTGGGAAAGAAGTCTCTCCGCAGAAAAATATGTCCGCATGCAAGGGGCCTTAGAAGATGTACCTCCCCGGGAAATTTACCGTAAAAAGCCTACTCTGCTGTTTAAGGGGAAACCCTTTGGGTTTGGGCCGTTTGTTATAACAATAGAGGTTCAGAGCACCTGCAGTGTCTTTGAAAAAAAAACCAGAGCTAAAAATGGCTTTTTAAAAATCCTCTGAAAAAAATTTAAAAAATGTCTCAATCATGGGTCTATTGATGCGTGGCACTGGATTGTGAAATCAATTGATCGCCGGGAGTGACATCACACTGACTGAAGATGGTGTTTAACGGGTAGTTGATGAGCCCTACAGGTGCATCATCCGGCTGGTTGGTTCCATCCTCGTTAGTAATTTTCACTCTGAGATGTAACAGCGTGGAGGCCTTTGTACCTTGCATAGGTAATATGTTGATTTCTTCGGGGCATCCAATTCACGGCGTGTATGCCTGTAGATGGTTACTGGGGTTTCACACAGAAGAGACGTACGTCTTAGCTGACCTTAGGGCTGTTTTTCATCCATTGTTGTTGGTGAAGTTGGATCATCATCTGCAGAGTATGTTACGATAGGAATTCCGATAGGTATCTCAGATGAGGAAGTAGATGATGTAGATGGTTGTTCATCATCTCGGCACGCCTTGCTTTTCTCCCCGGTTTGATGAAAAACTCTCTTAACTCTATAACCATTGTTCAACGAGTGTTCTTTTCCAGCGAATGTTGCAAGTAAATTGCAGCGTTTTCTGCTAGTATTTAAAACAAACACTGAAGCACGCCCCTCTGTTTTTTAATTTGTTGATTCTAGATTCGCCCCCTAATGACGAGATCAGATAAACGTGCATGGTTACGCCCCTTGACCACATCCCTCTGAGACACCTCAGCAAAGCCGCAGACACATTAATTCAATAGACAGGGATGTGAATGTCAGAGACAATGTTTACCACTTTGGGTCAGGAAAGAGCACAGTCCTCTTGATTACTTTGAATACAGTCTGTGTGAAGACTTTGTCTGAGACAATTCACAATAAACAGTGACATGTCTGAGGTCTGATCACCTATTCATTAAACAGCAGATGTGTATTGACTAAGACAATGCTCGACACTTTAGTCAGGAAAGAGCACAGTCCTCTTGATTACTCTGACTACAGTCAGTGTGAAGACTTTGTCTGAGATAATACACAAGAAACAGCTGCGCATGTCTGCCTTAATTCAATAAACAGTGACATGTCTGAGGACTTTATAACTTTTATTTTTTCAGTTTCTTGGGACGTTTAACATAGACCACACCTACAGGATACAACCTCTGGCTCCCACGTGGGATGAGGAGACAACTGTTTTCTCTAAATCCTAAATAACTATTGCTCTAAGATGAAAAAAGAGAAGCTTAAGGTAACTAAAATCAGCTAAAATGAATTTACAATTCTGTCAGGTTCTCTCAGAATTTTGTGTGACGTGCCTGCATTAACCTGAGTGACCTTTAAAGTGGAGAAACTACATGTTTTTTTTTTTAATGTAAAAACATCTAAAAACATACAATTAGAAAGATTCGCTTCATTGTGATGACAACGTCCGGTTAATGACAACATCCGGTTAATGACAACATCGATATCCGGTTACGCCGCCGGAAGTCCCGCCGTAATGACAACATCCGGTTAATGACGATATCCGGTTATGCCGCCGGAAGTCCCGCCTTAAGATGTCCGCTACCGGAAGTGCCGCCCACCTGTCAAAATTTTCACACCTCGTTTGATTGAAGGATGTACATTTAGTCTCTATGCTCATCGACACACATTACAAGGATAAATGGCCCAAGGGTGTCATGAATGACCTGAGGCTGGGACACTGGGTTTGATGGTGGAGCAGCTGGTAACTAGTTTGATTAGAATGCCACGGCACACTTGGATGGACACCCGCTACTACACAACCTACAAGATAGACACCACAATGGTGACACATAGTCTACTGATAATCGCTGAGGGAGGGCACATCCGTTGCATTGGAGTGCCAGATATAAAACTACATGTGACCTTCTTTCGAGGCTCTTCGTCATCCTCTAACAGACAGCTACGGTCCGAGACGAGAGCCTCAGCACTGATCTCTGTAATCATTCCTCTGCCTAATTTAGATTAAAGGAGCTTAAAGTTAGAAACAGTTTGAGAGTCATTCATTTAAGAGTCAGTGTTAGATAGAGTGTTTCAATCGCTTCTGGGGACCAAGGAACAGAGGAACTTCGAGACATCTGACCGCCAACAGGGTGCGGTATCTCGAACAAATTGGTGTTTCTGCCCGCGACCTGGAAGCAAAACACAACTTCTGGATAGGGCTGCCACAGAAGGATCAAACCTAAAAAATCTCCAGTGTTTTGCCCATAAAAACACTCTGGCTGTGTTGTTAGTTCTGAGTGAGCTGTTTTTGTAATTCTTGGAGGCAGAGAAATGGTTCAGAATAGTAACGGTGGTAGTCCAGGAGGAAAGGTACAATCCACTAAAAGAAGCAAAAGTCTAGAGGAGAAGGTTTGAAGAACATAGTTTTCCCTCGCACGCAATATAAAAGCTACCTCCCTGAATGAGGCACGCAAATACTCGGTTTAAGAATTTGATGGGTCCCGACCATTTCCATAAGAAGGGTCAAAAGATACTACCGAGGGGAAGTGTATGGGTTTAAAAGGCCTCCCTGATCTTAAAAGATCTCAAAGCTGCCCACTTCTTTGAAAGAAAACATGCACCGATAGATGCTCGTTAAAGAGGTCCGAAAGATACTGCCGAGGGGAAGTCTTCCTTGTGAGTAATCTGCTGTGAAGAAAAAAAAAAAATATATATTATATATATAAAGGTGTAACATCGAATGGCCAGTGTGAATGTGTGTGTGAGTCCATAACAGTGAGCTGGCGGAAGTAATGGGGGACACATTACACTGACGGACTTTGACTGCTACATGCTAACAGACCCTAGCTCACTGAATAACCTCTACTGTGAATAAGCTTTGGTGTCTTAGAGATAACAAAATAAGCTCTCATTTGGACCAGGAAACTGTGCTGTACCGCCTGGTTGGCCAGAGTGTGTGGAAGTGTGTGTGAAGTGAGAGAATGACTGAGACGTCACTAGAAAATGAGCTCCCTGCTTGTTCTCTGGGAGCATGCTTGGAGACAGGGAGGAGAGTTTCACCCACAAAGATGCTTTAACAAGTTAAAACAACAGTTTGATGGACTTTGTTTGGGTCACAAAATAATTGTCGAGTCAACAGAAAATGGTAAGAAATAATTTTTAACCATTAAGCAACA
The DNA here is from genome assembly GCA_036173005.1 of Crenichthys baileyi. Classification (NCBI taxonomy): domain Eukaryota; kingdom Metazoa; phylum Chordata; class Actinopteri; order Cyprinodontiformes; family Goodeidae; genus Crenichthys; species Crenichthys baileyi. Next base: position 28,525 of record JAHHUM010001650.1, on the reverse strand, counting down.
CAAAGTGGTTCCACTCTAAAATTCGGTGTTTACAGGGTAATCGAACTTTATGTGGCCAATGTATATCCATGTTGTCTGTCTGTTTTTGTGAAATGAATGACTGTTTCATGTTATGTAAAAATTAGGGTATATGTGGCAGGGTACACTTAATTTAAATTGTTTTCTGATATGAAACTAATTGGAATTTTGAGTTTTTAGGTCTGGGGAAACAGTTCGAACAAGAGGTAAACTGGGGAAGCTGTCCTGGCCAGGCCATGGGCTGCCTGCTTGAAGGGTAAAACCATTTTAAACTGTCTGATGCTTCGTGTTAATTATTAAATAAGGTATTATCTATATGCCAACTAAGGGTTGCCACAATAATAATTAAAGACTACAAGAGCAGGTCTGATCCTCAACAGTAACATGATAATATTAGGTCAGTTCTTTATGATAAAACAAAAGGAAAAGCCAGAAAGGACAATCTCTCCTCTCAAAACATGATTTTAACAAATGTTTGGACTTTTTCCAGTCATGTTCAGAATGATCAAATTAGACTCAAATTTAACACAAGATGAAATGCACCTTAACAGATTTACTGGACTGGACGGAAATGGAGAAAACTTGAGTTAACTGAAACAAACTTTATGTAGCACTTGTGCTGTATTCTACTAAAGATTTGCACAAGGACCTAGGTTCTGAGGAGTAGGAAGGAGTATAATTGGTAGTACCCCTGACCGATTTATTGCAGCAACATGAACCCACAGCAAAATAACAAAATATAAAAAATACATAGATTATCAAATAAACCAAAATCAAATAGAGCTCTTTCTTTCAAAAATAAAAAAAAAATGATAATTACAGTGCACAACAAAAACAGGGATTAAATTGTTTCCAAACCCCAGTCTCTTGGTTCAGTGCTTCTTATACTAGTAAGAGTTCTTTATGTTTCCTCTAATATTCTTTGTCTCCCATATGCACTACCCAGGTAGATATAAGTGTGTGTGCATTTCCTTAGCTGGGAAATCCTGGTTTGTTCCCGCTCCTCCTGGCTAGAAAATCCTGATTTGTTCCAAGGTGATTTCACTCAGAATCCCTGCAGTAGGTGGCCAGTCCACTAGCAGGGCTCTTCAAAGCATCGTCCGTGGGTCTGGCTCGCCATCACATCACTAACACATTCGAAGGGTCTACAAAAACCAGTCTGCACATATTGTACAAAATAACAAATAAAACTTTCTTAATCACTGCAATCCATCTCAAATCACTATAAATGAATATCAGATTAAATTGCTTCATCAAGTTAACTTCTTTTTAACTTGTAAACAGAGATAATCTCCCCATGAAATTATTTTTAACAGTCCTAAACTATGAATTTTCTCAAATCTTCACTCATCATGAAATTAGAACATTCAATTGGTAACCCAATTAGATCTTTGTAACTTGTACCCTATTTAAACAACAATTGAAGTAACAACTTGAACACATTTTAACTAAATAACATCATGAATTCAACATGTAAAGTAAAAAAAAAACTCAGACTGGTCTCAACTGACATTCACCCATGCAATATGATGCCAATATTAGCAACTTATTAGCTGACGGCGTAGCTAGCTGTTAGCTTCACATATCATTGATATCACTCACCGGAGTTTCCACAGTAAATAACCAAATATCTATCTGCGTCAATGTCAGCGACTCACACTCCAATATTTCTCAATGCTCTTTCACATTTTATCATTTCTTCTCTCTTTTCCTTTTAACGTTTGACTGTGCTCAGTGTTTTAATGCTCACATGGCTGCGCTCTCTCATTGTGTCCTTTTTTCACGTGCTTGCTCAGGCGCACACTAGTGAGCTCAGGCTTGCTATCTCTACGGTTGCTCCGGAGGACCAAAAGAAACAACTAGTGCAGTGTTAACCCTGTGTTAACCATACACTTTAAGTGTGTGGGTTAAATTTAGTTACTTGGAATAAATACAAAGTGTAATTAAAAGGGAAGAACTATAGCTGACTGAAACTGTACGGTGTGTTTATAAAACTGGGTAAGACAAACTAAGATTATAAGACATAACATGCCTTTCATTTTTGTCTTCATCAATTTTATTAAGCCTTCTAAACTGATGAGGAGTGAGTTTTTTCCACAGGACTCATTTACAGTTAAATGGAATTAAACCAGTGTTTGAAAATGGTGTTTATGGTTGAGATTTAATACTTAAATTCACAATTTAATGGACACAATACCAAAACAATCAGAGCTATTATAATCTTGCTGATGAATACCAAAAAAATTGTTATGGAACCAGATGGTTAAAAGAGAGCAGCTTTATCATGGCCAAACAGAAACTTTTTTAGGGAAGATCCCATGTCCTTCAACCTGATTTTGACTTTATTTAACCCTATCAATCATGACACCATACGAGTAGTGGCAGGTCTTATTAACATCTTGGATTATGTATGGAAAGAAATAAAAGGTATAATTGGCAGCACTGTCAACTGATTATTTCAAGCATAACCCCTTGATGTACCATGTCATTTTGAGAGGGTCCTTGCAGAACAGGAAGATAAACAACAGTCATACGAATCAAACAAACATGAAAAATCACACAGAAATACCCGCGACATTCTCAAGGACACACACACTCACAACCACCAGCATAGCAACTGCATGGCACATACACTTAACATCAAGACACAAAATAAGACAACACATACAGGTGCAGAGTTCATGTGCATATTTCTTTGAGGATTAAGTCCAGAATAAATGAACCTTTGTTCTTACTGAAAGCAAGAGAAAGATGTTTTACAATAAACTAAGTAAAGACAACTTAGAAATATAAATAGCAGTGATACAGCTAAGTGAGGCAAATTATTCCAAGCTGATGAGCTTTAAACTGAAATGCAAAACATCTAATTTTTCCTAATTCTTGGTGTAAAACACAAAAAGATAACTGATCAGTATTTCTCTGGCCATATTGTGAATTAAATTGGATTAAATATTTCTAAATACGGAGTTTTTTTAAAGTTTGAGGGGATGAAGATTTCTGTGGCATGGCCATAAATAACATCAGCGTGTTCTAGGATCGTCAGCACCAGTTGTGTGAAAACTCTTTTACGAGCTGGAAGGGAAAAACATTCTACAGAAAGATAATGTGACAATTTTAAGGCAACAGGCATTCAAACAATATTACATTTTGAATTTTACCTCGACTAGTTAGACTCAGACTTTATCCGACTCCAAAAGATGATTTTTCTAAAACTTTACAACAAATATTTGCAGCGATTAAACTTGGAAAAACTTTCACTCATTTAAGACTTACAGTAGGAGGAAAAATGCTGTTAACTCTCTATAATTTGTAAAGAATAACCCTACCATTGCCATCTGAGAAGATTAAAATTAATTTCCAATATTTAATTCTTGGTTTTCACAAAAAGTGATAGTTGCATAATAATAATGGAAATAACAATGTACACATATGATTATGTGTTGTGAAATGAAGATGGCGAAAGAAAGAAAAATGCTGATTTCACTAACCAAGATTGTGATTTCTTGTTAGTGTTAATTTGTTGTACTGGGATGACTGTATGATCAAATTGTTTATTTTCAGGCATTGCCGGTCACAATACTCATGATTTCACTGGAAAGGATAAAGAAGAGTCGTCCCACTATATTGCCTGATGATGTGAGTGATAACCCAAACATTTATTTATCTCCTAGGTGAAGAAGGCCTGAAAAGGTGACTGGGACCAGCCTAACAAATTGGTCCATTTACACATTATTACTTAGGATATAAGATCTCTGGGGTTCAGGAATCCAAAGATTGTGTTTGAAGGTTGAAAACGTGTGGTTGAGAAGAGTGTGACAGGAATGAATGAAGGCCCAAGGGATGAATGATGAATGATGTGGGCCACATGAGTGAAAGGTTCATGAATCGAATGGTATGTTTTAGTTTCTGTGAGCTCATTTTTTTGTTTTGGGTTTTGATTCATAGTTGTGTTTGGACAACTAATGAATGTTTTAGAGTGCACCAAGTTTGTTTTCATTTGTTTTTTCTCTAATGTCGGTGTTCCCTGTATGTGTTCAGATGCTCGCAAGTTGGAACAGTTTTCTGGGTTTTAGGTTTTCATGATGTGAAATTGGATCTAAATTCTCTTTGGGATGGAAACAGAACCAAATAGAACCTGTCATTCTGCCATAGGGTTCTGGTTGAATAATTTGATGGTAAAAGATTTTTGATGGTAAATGTTTGTCTCAAATGTTTGTCTGACTAACCTTTAGACTTCAGAGAAAACAAAAAGAAATAATAATAATAATCATAGGATGGAAAAATTGGAAATTGATATATTGGGGAAAAAATGACTGGTTATAGTGATCACATATTTAACAGGAATGAATGACTAAATAATGGTATGAAGGTTGTACAGAATATGCAAATACCTTTTTTCTAGTATTGGGGGTAGAGATTACGGGGAAGGACCCTAAAAATCTAATTTAGGTAGATATAATCAAATTATCAACCTACTTATTGAAAAGTAGGTTGACCAAAACACTGGACACCTTCATGGTAAATGATGCAAATACTTTGTTCTGGGGATGATTTCAAAAGTTATTATGGAAAATAACGGTTTGAACATATCTAACATTGGCTACTAGTTAACGGACAATAAATTAGCAACTAACTGGGTTACAATATAAATATGATTTTTGGTTAAAGGTGAGAAGATGACTGTTATATTATCTACATATAAGATTCTCATGAAAACAGGTATTGGAGCATTTCCTGTTCCCAACAAGCCCTGAAGGAAGCCCTCTCTTCAGTCAGGGTGTGCACCCAGTGGAGAATAATTGCTTTGGGGGTGACTAGCTATTGACTGGACAGGAAAGATGTACCCTGGTTACCCTATCCATCCAGGATGCCCTGACACCGATTGGCCTACTTCGTCAGAGGGAACCTTTCAGAAAATTTGTTTTTGAATTTGATATGTCTGCTAGAATACAAACTGCTTCCTGTTAGAACCGATTCTAATCTTTTAAATGACACCACCGCAAAACAGGAGAGACAGTTGAAGGCTATGTAAACAGGAAACTAAAAGAATTACAGTCACTATCCATTTGAAGTAAAATCACACTGAGGAAAAGATGACCCATTCACGAACATGTTCGAAACATGGTTTGGAAAATGGGGAAACCTACTCGTGAGTATATTCACTTAACTGACTGTTGTTGTTGTTGTGATCGCAGTTTGTGCATGCTGTTGTGCACCGTGCATTGGAGCTCTCATCCTCAGGTGCATGACTACAACCATGGGCTCCATGGACTCGGGGGGACTGGGAGTGCCGACGGCCTATCAGATGCCGATGATGAAATCAGGGGTGTGAAAAAGAGGGGGCCGTGATCAGGATCACAGGACTGACAGAGGATAACCCATAAGTGAAAAGGGGGGGCGCCGTCTGAGCCGATATCCTTTACAGTGATTTCTGTGAATGAATAATGATGATATTAAAGGAATGAGAATATTTGATTTAATGATATGAATGCTGTATCAGATAAATTAATGACAGAATGATTAAGTGAAATTGGGAAGTTTAGCACATCATGAATGAAAGTATTATAGGACCTCGCAGGTTTTTTTTGGTTAGGTGTTCACCTCTCCATTGGTTGATTTTTAGGACATGTCTTAGTTAATAAATGGAGGCTGCTTTAAAGTCAAAAGTTTTCTTATTGTGCTAAATCGGTACATTGTTCTTGATCATAATGAAATATTTTTGACTAAGATCCATTTGATTAAGCCACTATGTGGCCTGCTTTAATGATAATAATAGCAGTTGCTAATTACCTACAATTGGGCGTAATCTGCCCAGTATAAACATATGATTTTATATTTCATTTCAAGACTAACCTTTTCAGGTAGCTGAACCTGCCAAATGTCGCTCAGAGGGGGACCGAAGATGGACGAAGACAATCAACACTTCGGTTCTACATTAACTGATTCACATGATGTTAGAATTTTCTGCCGTGCTTCAGGCTGTTGTCCTTTCTCTCTTTTCTCTAAATCATACACATACAGGTTTGGTGGGGTTAGAGTTCGGTCAATAACAAACAAGTGAAGTTATCCTTTGTGTATGTGTGAGCACACATAGGGGCAAATTAATATATGTCACTCTGCTCTTCTTTTATTGCAGTGTCTCTCCTCACCCTTTTTTTTACATAAGGATGCAGTCTAGTCCAGAATTATTTAATTATGTGATTGCCAGACATAGAGTTACATTGACATAACACTGAAATAGAACAAAATGTAATTTTAAAAAGTGTGATTTTCTTTCATTGTTGCCTACATTGTGTTTAGCCACCTTGGCTACATAAAGACTGCCCCAAATTAATTTTTTCCAAGCATAAAAAGTAGCTTAGCCTAGGCCTACTAATTAAACAATCAATAGCCTAATGGCAAAATGAGATTGCTGCCAGCTGCCCCACATTTAGAAATATGCCTAGAATTATCGGATTCTATTGTTGCATTGGCATACCTTCTTATACCAATTTCTGTTACTTTTAAAAGCATTTTAACTCCAACAATTTATTCATATTTTTAAATTGCATATATCTTATTACTGCAGATGTGCAATATCTGTAGCAATTAACTCCTCTTTCCCATTGTAGATATATTATGAAACTTCAAAACATACTTAAAATTGAAACATTAGAACATTGTAACGCAAAGTTTCTTCCAGTTTGTTGAACATACTTAAAACAAGCCGAGCCCCTCCTGTCCCAGCCCAAATGCCACACACTGGTTGGACACTTAGGTCTGCTCTTATATTAATAAATAGCACTTTCAACCTTCACACAACCCTGGTACAGTAATTCCACACCGAACACAAATGTTTTATTTTTATGTGACACTGGTGGAATTTATTTTGCAATTTGACAGACAAGAAAATAGCGTATAGAGAGGGGGGGGGGGGGGGGGGGGGGGGGTTTTTTGCAGCAAAGGTCAACAGGCCAGGACTCAGACCCATGACATCTGAGTTGAGGACTGCACCCCTCGTACATGTTTTCAAAACCCCCTGCACCACCTTTTGGCCCCCCAAAAAATTTCAAAGCATTTTTTAAAGTTTTTTTTGGGGAAATTGAAAAATACCTTAAGGCAAAAATGCTTCCCGGGGTTTTCAGCACCCTAGCGGGGTGTGGTTTTGGGAAATATGGAAAAAGCAGTATTAATTTTTCTTAAAGTTACCGATTTTCCCCTTACGGGAAAACAAGAAAAAAAATATGAAATCTGTTTAAAAAGGACCCTTATTAGAAGTTTAATTGTTGTATCACAGGGGGAATTAGGTTTAATCAAACCTGCTGACTACAGCTCAATCCATTTGGGATGCTGCCCCCACGGGACACAAAAATTTACTGATACACTCGGGGTTGGTTGTTTCGGTTCCTGTAACAAGGGGGGGCCTAGAGTATAAAATTAAGGGGTTGAGCCACTATAGGATACACCTTAAAAAGAATGGGAAGGGGTGGTCATATTAATTTCCTTTTTGTGGCACATTATATAGGGTTGGGGGGGGAAAAATTTTTCAAGTTTGGTGGGGGCCAAATGGCAAGCCTTTTTTGAAGCGGCCATTTTGAATTCCAGTTTTTGTTTCTTAAATAGGAAAAAGGAGGGGGGGGACACTAAAACTTAGGGAAATTTCACAAGAAAAAAAATAGTGTGTTTGGTTTTAACATAACTTTTTTCCCCCTTCTTTAGTTTTTACAAGTTTTCTTTTTTTTAACAGCCATTGCCATGTCCCCGAGGTTAACAAGGCGGAGGGGATAAAAATTGTGTTGATGTCTGGTAAAAGGAAACCCCCGGGGGATTGCAGCAATTTAAAATGAAGACAGCCTACGAGACCCCCCATCCCCCATGCTCAGTTAGCAAACTGTTTCCCAAGTTTTCGTGAAACGGGCCGTGTTGATTCCCAAATTTTGGGACGAATAAAATTCTGCACAATGAAAAACTCAGGGCTGTCCTAGTTTAAATTTCCCCAAAAGGCCCCCACGCGGCACTGGGGCCCGCATGAAAGGGGACAGTGGCATTTCAAAATTCCCTTTGGGGCCGGATATTACTACCCCACAAAGGGCCCCCCTTAAAAAACCCCACTACTGCACATCTAAAACGGGAGGGACCCAGATCGGCGCACTGAGTTGCAAAATTCCCCCAAAAAAAAAGGGTTGGGAAAAGGACCCTCAGTTTACGCAAAAGATTTTTTTCAGTAATGAGGAAACTTTTTTTGTAAAGGGGGAAGAAAACAAAAAAAAATACCGCTTTTGGGTCGCCCTAACCCAAATTAATAAAATCCCTCCAAGACTTTTGGAACCAAAAAAAATGATGGTATGGTGTGGAAATTTTGGGGTTACAAAAGATATTTGGGGCCATTCTTCATAAATGGAAACCCTCAGGCCCCGGATATGCAAAAATTCTACATGATGTTTGGTTTCCCTTTTTAATGCACTGAAGCGGGCCTTTCCCCTTTTTTTTTTCCCTGCAAGAGGGTGACCACCACTTTAGGGGTGTCGGGTTTCCGGCTTTCCTAGATAAAAACATTTTTCCGGGAAAGGGTTGGTTTGGGTTTTCGTGGGAAATTGAATGGCCCCCAAAGGGTTTCTCCCGATCTAAACCCTTTAAAAATTTTATTTTTGGGGGTCCGAGGGAAATTGTCGTGCTGGGAAGATACAAATTGCACACCTGGGAACTGGATACGGGAAGCCTTTGCTAGAAATTTCTCCTGCGGGGGTTGCTATCATTTTGGGTGAAGAGTGGGGGGAAAAAGGGTTGCTTTGGGACAACCCAAACAAAATTGGGCGCACATTAAAACACATTTTTTTAAGTGGTCAAACTTGTAAATAACTCTTTAAAAATAAAGTTATGTTAAAACCAAGAAACCACCATTGTTTTTCGTAAAACCCCAATTTTTTTTAAAGGGTGTCCCCGGGCCCTTTTTCCTATTGGGAAAAAACCCAAAGTTGGATTTAAAAAAGGGCCCCGATTTAAAAAAGGGCCACCAGGTCCCCCCCCATCTTAAAAATTTTCCCCCCTCACATATACTAAGTGCCAAAAACAGAATGTTAATAGGCCCAAAACCTTTCCCCAATTTTTTTAATTTTTGGGGGAAAAAAATCCATATGGGAGGGCCCCCACCCTGTTTTAGGTTTTCCCTGTTTTGGGGTTCCCCCCAAATTTCACCCACAAAAGGAAAAGGGAAAGGGGCCCTCTGAAACCGATTGTTGTAATTTTTTTGGGCTTTTTACAAAAAAATTTTCCCAAAATTTTAATTACAGTCATTTATTGTTTAAAGGGTAAATTTTCTTTTTACCGGGAAAGGGGGAGGGAGGGGACAAAAGGGGAAAGGGTTACAAACAGGCATGGAGAACGGGGAAAAAGAACGGGTCAGGAAAAACACCCGTCAAAAGAAGAACCAGCAGGGGAAAACTGAGGACCGGTGATCTTATAGACTGAGTCTGGGTGGAGAAATGACAGGCAAATCAGATGAACAAATTAGAGGAAATGAGTTGCAGCTGAGGCAGAGAGAGAGAAAGGCAGAGCAGCTAAAAGAGGGAGACCAATTAATAGAATTAATACTGAAGGGGCTGAACAGAAATACAACCCAGGGAAGATTCTAAGAGGAAAAAAACACAAAAATAAAACACAAAAGAATTAACTAATAAGGAAATCACCTAACAAAAGTAAGCATAGGTAAATATGCTCAAGAAAGCAAGACCAAAAGAACAAAGTAAATAGCAAAGAAATGGTCAAAATACACACAAAAAAGAAAAATCTAAACTCAAACACGAATATCACTCAGTATCATGGCACTAACCTCCACCTCTCTATATAGTGGAATTTGATGTGCGTTATGCAACGTTTAATTTTTACAAAGATGATTGTGCTGCTTCTGCACCAAGCAGTATGCTCAGGGCCCCCGTAAAAACAGTCTTTTAACATTGTTCGGGGAAAACCCCTTTTTAAAACTTAAAATTTTCTTTCCCGTTTTTTGTGACCAAAACAAGGCATTAATTCATAACTGAAAGAAATATTTCAGTTAGTTGCTCGTTTTTTTTTTTTTTTTAACCACGTACAGACTGGAAACTGAAAAAGCTGATCTCATTGGATGTTTTTGGAGGGTTTTTATATAATTCTGAGAATTGTGTGCAAGTGGGTTTTTGGGTTTAAAATTGGGAAAACTTGGTTTTAAAAAAGTCAAGAGTTTTATAAAACCTTTTGTGAAGGGTTGTTTTTTTTTTAAAAACTCTGTGTAATGACTTCTTTTCAAAAAGGGAAAAGTTTAAAGCTTATTGGGATAAAAAAGGGTAAAATAAAATAAATACAAAATGGCTTATAATATATTCTTGATGGGAACGGCGGTGGCGCAGAGGTAAAGTACGCGACCCATCTTTGGAATTCCCGGGCCCTTTACGCACCCAAACCCCCCTTTAGGGTGGCACACCAAATCCCCAAACCCATGACTGGGCTAGAAAACGCTTTTATATTTTTGTTTTTCATATAATAAAAAATCAAGAAAACCCTCTCAACCCAAAATGTTTTTGTTTTTGGTTTTTGCAAATTTATATTTTAGACGGACTAGAAAAGGATTTTAAATTTTTGGCCTACATGGGGGGGGAAAAAAAGGTTGGGATCACAAAATCCTAGAAAAGAGTGTCTGATAGAGTGTCTATAGAGATGTATTTCTCCTTTTCAAAGCATCCAGGATAAGAGCATCCTTGAATCTCCAGAACACCTTCCAGTACCATGATAGCTACAAAATAGACATAAATACACACATGGACAAAATTGTTGGTACCCCTCGGTTAATGAAAGAAAAACCCACAATGGTCACAGAAATAACTTGAATCTGACAAAGGTAATACTGAATAAAAATTTTATGAAAATGAACAAATGAAGTGACTTGTTTTTAAAACATGCTTCAACAGAATTTTTTTAAAAAAATAAACTTTTAAAACGGTAAAAAAAAAGGGGAACCCTGAAAATAAGTGACCTAAGGGACAGTTAAATAAAGGTGTGCCATTAATAGCATAGGTTTAATTTTTGTAATCAGTAGGGGGTCTATTACGGGGACTACATATCACTGTCTGTTTTGGTGACATGGGGGTTACCACACTCAACAGGGACAGACAACAAAGGAAAAGATTTGTCTGGGAGTTTAGAAAGAAAATTATAGAAAAACTGTTAAAGGTAAAGGTTTAAAAGACCATCTCCAAGCAGCTTCATTTTCGTGACTACAGGTGCACATATTATTCAGAAATGTAAGATCCATGGGATGTAGCCAACCTCCCTGGCGTGGCCGAAGGAGAAAAAATTGATGACAAACAAAGAGACGGATAATATGAACGGAAAAAAAACCCCAGAAAAAAACAGAAGGGTTAAAAGGGAACTCAAAAACCAAGAAAATCAGTGTCAGATCGCACCCCCGACGTTGTTTGAGGCAAAGGGACTTATTTGAGACGGCCAAAAACTATTTTTGAAAAAAATCTAAAAAAACCCAGACTGGAATTTGCCAAAATACATGTTGACAACCCAAAACTTCTGGAAATGTCCTAGGCAAGGACAAAAATTTAACTTTTTCCAAAGGCACTTCAGTTCATGTTCGCAGATGGAAAATAAGTATATCAAGAAAAAAAAACACTGTCCTACTGTGAAACATGGAGGAGGCTCTGCTATGTTTGGGGTGCTTTGCTGCATCTGGCACAGGGTGTCTTGAATCTGTCTAAGGTATAATGAAATCTCAAAATATCAAGGATTCTAGAGAGAAATTTCGCCCCCTGTCAAAAGCTTGGTCTCGGTCGCAGGTCAAAGGGTCTTGCAACAGGATAATGACCCCAAAAAACAGCTAAAAAACCCCAGAATGGCTAAAAAGGAAAACATTGGGGCATTCTGAAGTGGCCTTCTATTAGCCCTGACCTAAATCCTATTGAGCATCTTTGGAAGGAGCTGAAACATGCTGCCTGGAAAAGGCACCCTTCAAACCTAAGACAACTGGAGCGGTTTGCTCATGAGGAGTGGGCCAAAATAGCTGCTGAGAGGTGCATAAGTCTCATTGACAGTTATAGGAATCGTTTGATTGCAGTGATTGCCTCAAAAGGTTGTGCAAATATTAAGATAAGGGTAACATCATTTTTGTGTTTGATAAACAGGGTTCTAAACATAACTGAATGCATTAACATTATACATACTTTCATAAAATGCTAAATAAGGGAAAACAAACAAGATATTGTGTTGTCCATTCAAAGTCATAAACCAAACACATTTATATAGAATAAGATGCAAAGTTCCTCTCAAGCAAACTTAAGAACAATATAAATCTATAATATGAGATACCGCTCTTCGCTTTCCAAGGGTGCAAAACGTCTGCAAAAAGTAAACAATGGGTCTCTCACAGGTGGAATGCAGCTAGCTGGAGTCAGCATGAGAACTGAAATACCACATGGATGCAAAGTGTAAATATTAGAGATGCCAAAAGTACTCACATTCTTAACTTAACTAAAAGTAAACATACCTGTGTAAAAAAAGGACTCATTGAACTCAAATTGAAAAATAGAAAAAACTATTCTAGGCACACAAAATAGGTTAGCTTTCCTCTTTTGCTCACAACCTGCACTGTGTTGGTAGAGAGAAGATTAAAATAAATTACTGACTCTGTCTAGTTTTGTTGCATATCAAATTTCAGACAGGATAATATAGATTAAACTAAACGGAAGTTCTGCATTAGCAGGGTATTTTTTGGGTTTTTGGTTTGTTTAGTAAAAGTTGAAAAACAAAAATTTGTTTTTTTGAAAATTAAAAAGAAATAAATTTAAAATTTTTTTTTGTTAGAAATTCCACTTTCTTTAAAATCCCAATTTTTATTAAGGCACAAACTGTCAAGGGGAAAAAAACCCATTAAACAAGGGGGTCCTTTTTTAGCTGAAAAGAATCCGTGGCCAAAAAACCTCAGCTCAGGGGGTAGGCAGGGGGTTTTTTCTGAGCTTCTTTGCAAAATTGAACATGCAAATAAATTTTAAGGAATCCTGGTTCGCGGGACCCGGGAGGTGCAACATTCCATCTTCAAGGGAAAACTTTTTCTCTTTAAGCGGGAAATCCTCAAAAAGCTCCAAGAGCACAGTTTTCCTTCAGTGGGTTTTTATGAAGCCAAATCCCATGGGGAAAAAAACCAAACTAAAAAAGGGTTTTTGATCTCCCAAAATTATTAAAATTTCAAATGTTGGCCTTTTTTAATGCGAAGAAAATTTTTACTCCCTCAATTCAGATCTCTACGTGGAATAAATTTCTAATTTTCAGTGCTTCATAAATAATTACATTTTGTTGTACATGATATATCCACAAAATTCAGTCATTTTTATCATACACCCCAAAAAAAGAGTGAAATAGTTCATGGGCAAAGTACAAATATAGATTTCTATTGGGCTTTACTCAGAGCACTATACTGGAACACGGGATGTTTTCCTTGTTTTCGGTATAAAAAGTCTTTTCACCCAAAAAAAATTTTTAAAACCCAAATACCCCCCCTTTTCCCTATAAACCTTTCCCTTTGTAGGAACATTTTTGTTAGATGCCCCTAAACAGTTCTCCTACAGTGGCATGTTGACAATAAACTGAGGGTTGTATGGAGCTAATAAGCATTAGCTCAGGTCTATAGACTGATTGTGTCATCATAAAAACCTGCCAACTTAGCATTACCAACAAGCTAACTTGCTAAATTCCTCCTAATAGCACATAAAAAAAACCCTCCTTGAACCGCCACCTTAATATGGTGGAGGGGTTTGAGTGCTCGAATTATCCTGGAGGCTATGTTGTCTGGGGCAGAAATGCCCCTGATAGGGTCTCCCATGGCAAACAGGCTCTAGGTGACGGGTCAGACAAAGTCACCTTCATGAGGACCATACAATCGAGGAACTTGACTTCGCCCGGTATGGCTGAGCTAGGGTCCCACCCTGGAGCCAGGCCTGGGGTCGGAACTCGGAGAGCGCTGGTGGCCAGGTTCTCCTCGCAGAACCCGGCCGGTCGAAGACCGAATGAGAGCCACGAGGCCATCCCCCGAGCCCACCATCTGTAGCAGGAACCATGAGGGACCGGCGCAAAAAGGATTGGGTGGCGGACGAAGATTGAGCCCCTGGGGGGGGCCCGATTCCGGATGTTTAGGGCTCTAGGGCATGGAATGTCCCTTGCGGGGGGGAAAGGGATTGAGTTTGTGCAGGAGGTCGAGGGGTATCGACTAAAAATAGCGGGTCACCTCCACACCCCAGGTGGGGGCTCGGGAACCTACCCTTTTGAGGGGGGTTGGCTCTTTTCTACTCTGGAGTGGCCTGGGGGGAGGGGCGGGGGGGGGGGGTGGGGTTTGTTATTGCCCCCCAGTCCCCACTCGGTCGGGGTTTCCCCCAGTGGATGAGAGGGTCCATCCCTGGTTTTTGAGGGGGGAAAGGTCCTGACTGTTGTTTCGGCCTAGGTGGGGTAAGTTCGGGTAACCTCTTCTTGCCCCTCCCTGTCGGAAGTACTGCATAGTGCCCCTGTGGGTATCCATTTTATGTGGGGGTTTCAAAGCCCAGGGGTAAACCCCCCTGGGGGCCTGATCGGGGGGGGAATGGCCCCCTGTCTGAATCGAGTTGGTGTTTTTTTATTACTTTTCCAGTCAGGATTTTCCCCCTTTGAAAACCTGTTCAAGCATAAGGGTTCACAGTGATGGCACCAGGAACCCCAGGCAGGGGGTCGAGGGTCAAATTTTTTCGTTCGTCAAACCCTTTGGCCGATTTTTGGACACTCAGGTGAAAGAGGGGCTGAGCGTCCCCTGATCAAAACCGGTGGTTTTATTTGGATACACTGGGGAAAAGGGGGGGAAAGCGGATAGACTTGGCAGGCCCAAGCGCATAGTGAGGTCACTGGGGGTCTGGTGGGGCCCCCCCCGGGATGCATTCAACTCCACCCCAGAGCTTTGACCAGATTGGGGGGGGTGGAGTCCAATGGACCATTTCTGCACTATTGTTGAGCTGTGCCCTAAGGGCCTGCGTAACTGCGTGGCAACAATCCGAAACCCGTGGTGGACACCGGTAGTAAGGGATGCTGTCAAGAAGAAGGAGTCCTATCGGTTGTGGTTGGCTAGAGGGACTCCTGAGGCAGTTGACGGGTATTGTGAGGCCAAATGTGCCGCGGCTAAAAACTGTGGCCTGGGGCCACTGTGCCGATCTGTTGTGGTGAAGAGAGAGCTGAGCCAAAAAGCGAAGCTCTTGATTTACTGGTCGGTCTACATTCCTACCCTCACCTATGGCCATGAACTTTGGGTCCTGACCAAAAGAACGAGATCCTGGATACAAGCGGCTGAAATGAGCTTCCTCTGTAGGGTGGCTGGGCACTCCTGTAGAGACAGGGTGTGGAGCTCGCCATCCAGGAGGAGGTTGGAGTAGAGCCGCTGCTCCTCTACATCAAGAGGAGCCAGTTGAGGTGGCTCGGGCATCTATACCGCATGCCTCCTGGATGTCTTCCTCAGGAGGTATTCCAGGAACGTCCCACTGGGAGGAGGCCCAGGGGACGGCCCAGGTCAAGCTGGAGGGACTATGTCTCTCGGCTGGCCTGGAAACGCCTTTCGCTCCCCCCGGAGGAGCTGGAGGAGGTGTCTGGGGAGAGGGACATCTGGGTGTCTCTACTGAGTCTGCTGCCCCTGCGTCCCGGTCCCGGATGCAGCGGAAGACGACGAGTACAAGTACGAGTAACATAAAAATACACACCTACCTACTGGCTATGTGTTTTTAGATTTGACGGAGAATTCTTGAGCTCCAGAAGCTGTTTCAAAGCGAGCATATTAAACCAAGAAACAAAACCGACAGAAACCATCAGTCTTTCATCAGACAAAAAGGCTCTACCTTATGGTCTCATCATCCTCATCGTGTTATACATGTTACCAGGCCGACTGCTCGAATGCCGATAGTTCAAAGAGACAGAGCAGTGGCTCATTACGCTTCAAGTATAAACATTACAATAAAACGTAATATAGGCCGGGCAAACTTTGACCATCCTTTGATGATGCATTCATTGTTAATCAGAAAAGGCAGGTGCGTTCGCTGACGTGGAAAACTCATCTTCAGTTGTTAAACCGACAATTTACCACATCTGGTGTGGCTACTTGGGTGGCCAATGTTATTCAAGTATATAAACTGCACAGAATGGGAAATGGCGTGACACATCATACCTACAACTCACACCTAACCTTAAGCACTAGCAGCTATTTTATTCATTGCAATACTTTAATAAGTCATAAATTGCATGTATACATAAAAGTGTACAACAGCACACTGACGCTGGCCAGATGAATTTTTATATTTCTCTTTACAGGAGGGTCCACTGATGCCTACTCCAGTGCTAACGCGGACCCTCATTGTGCATTAAATTACTTTTAATAGAGTCAGCCATCAAATTTAATAGTCTGGTGATTCATCTAGTAGTTTACTGTTTTGCCTATGATCTTTCCACATACCATCAGTCTTGATACCAAATAAAATAGAATGTTAATTGAGTAATTCTGCTTACGTTGCTGCTAGACCGAGTGAGTTACATCTCTGCTATTTGATGTTTATAATGATGCAAATGCATAATACAAAGCCCTGATTAACAGTTTTTTTCACTCACCTTTTTTCCACCACAGCAAACCACTGACACACTCAACAGATGTTTACACACATCACATATGTATGTTTTACACTCCACAGCCTAGGATCATGTAAGTGCTGGTGTAGTGGTTATAAAGCTGATTCAGTTTAAACAAAAAATAAAGAAAAATAAAACATAAAGCAAAATAACATTGTTTTGTGTTATTATTTGGTTAAAATTGTTTTGATTCATAATAGTATGTGGGAAATATAAATGGAAAAAAACACTATAATTCATCTTCATTGAGGTAAAATTCAGGGGAAAAAGTAGCATTGTGATTGCAGATCTGGTGATCCATGATCGATTATTCTGGCCTTGCCGGTTAAAAACAACAAAAAGATGCAGTAAAAGGATAATGCGTTTGAAAGGTTTTTTTTTATGTTACTTTTCTTGCTTTGTTTTTATACAGTGTTTTAAGAGTGGTACGTCTTAAAGTTTATGTTTTGAGGGTTTATTTGCTGATTGTGTCTCGACTGGTTTTGTCTGAGTTGACGCAAGGGGAACGTGCCGCTTCTGCTCGTAAATTAAAACACTGGAAGCGACAGAAGTAACATGGTGTTTGTGTCTGTTCTTTACTATTCCCCTTTTCAGGTAAAAATCCCAACTGTTACAAGTTTTATAACTATATTTATGTTCACTAGGTTAAGAACAAACAAAGCTGAAAAGCTTCAGCAAATGTAGCTTGTTTAGGAGTGAAATCCGTCATAGTTTCTTTGCTAGCTGTGTCCTGTGGCACAGATTTTGTGGCTTTGGAGGTATAACCACAATGTTTGTGTGCAATATTCAGCACTCAGGGAAGACATATTTCATGATTAAAATGGTATTTATTGTTTTAAATGAATAAAATAGGGATTTTTAGGGATTTTTAATAGCTCCAATTTTATAAGACAGCAGTCTGGTTAGAGATGAATAATACATAGATAATTTTGATTTTGTTTTTACAATGTAGCATGTATACAAAAACAGCTTGTATGGTGCTGCTGCTCATGCTAAAGATATGATGTACCGGTCTTAATTTATGTTGGCACAAAGACATCCTGAGCAGCTAATATGCTGTGTGATTCAGTGTTTCTTTTTCAATTGAATCTTTTTTTTTATGTGACCATTTTATGCTGGAAACTGTCCGTTAAAATACTGGAAGCGACAGAAGTAACATGGTGTTTGTGTCTGTTCTCCACTCTTTTCAGGGGTGTAACACTGGTGCCTTTTTCTCATTGAAAAGCTCTGTTGTCCATTCAAAAGCTACAATCATTCACACAAACACTGAAACCTAAGGGCAAGTTAGGATGTTCAAGTGATCGCACATGTTTTTTCTGTACTGAGAGAGCAGAGAACTTGGAGAAAATCCAGAAATGACACAGAATGTATAAACCCCACACAGAAAGGCCACTGCACCGCCCTTTCTGTGAACCCTTTATATGGTGTTTTCCAAAAGAATTACTTCCCTTTCAACTTTTCAGCATTTTGTCATTTTTCAACTGTAAATGTCAAGGCATTTTATTGAGATTGTGTGTGCAATTTGCAAAGTGCTGCACAATTGCTTTTTAATATCAGCAAAGTGTGGCATTTGTCATTAGCTCTGCTTAGTCAGACACTGATAAATAAATTCAGTGGAACCAACTAGCTTTAGAAGTCACCTTAGTAGTAAATCAATTCCAGCTGTGTGTAATTTTATAGTATAAATCCAGCTGTTCTGCTTCCGACCTAAGAGGGTTGTTAGAGAACATTAAAGAACAAATAGCACCATAAAGACCTAGGAACACAGCAGACAGGTCAGGAAGAAAGTTGTAGAGAGGGTTGATCAGCGTTAGGTTCTACAACAATATCCCAGGCTTTGAACATCTCACAGAGCTCTGTTTAATCAATCATCTGAACATAGAGAGTGGATGGAAGAACTGAAGAAATAGGCCATTATTGGCTGCACACCATGTAGGGGACACAGCAATCATGTGGAAGAAGATACTCTGGTTAGATGAAACCAAAATTCAACTTGGCCTAGATGCAGATCCGTATGTGTGATGGAAAACTAACACTGCTTGTCATCCTGAAGATGCAATTTTAGCATGAAACATGGTGATGGCAGCATTATGCCATGAGGATCTACACCTTCTAGCAGGACAAAAACCCCAAACATACAGCTAGAGCTACAATGGACTGGTTTCGATCAAAGCATATTCATGTGTTAGAATTACATAGTTAAAGAGCAGACCTAAATTCAATTTAGAATTTGTGGCAAGACTTGAAGGCTTCTGTTCACAGATGCTCTCTATCCAACAGTCAAAAATGTCAGTCTTGATGTGCAAAGCTAGAAGAGCCATATCTCTGTGCAGCTGTAAATGCAACCAAAAGTGCTTCTACAAATTTTTGACTCGGGGGGGCTGAATCAAAATGGAACGCACAATTTTCTAATTATTAGTAGTAAAAAAAAAAATTGAAACCCTGTATAATTTTCCTTCTGCATCATAATCATCACGTAAAATCCAAAAAATACCACTGACATGGTCATGTGAAAAGTTCAAGTATAAATGCATTTTCAAGGCACTGTTTAATACGGTGTCCTTCACACTCACTGGCACCCCTGGTGAAGAAATCTCACAACCTTTTTATCGAAATATATTTACTCAGGACAACATAATCCCATGTGAAGAAAGCATAATTTTCTTCACTGTTAGGTTTTATAATTCATTAATAAATGATTCAAGTAAAACACTTGTTGGCACTTCCAATAAAATAAACATAACCAAATCAAACATTTAATGCATTCATTACTTGTTTGCTGATTACAATTTCTAGCAATGTTTAAATAGTGATCCAGGACTTTTGATTTACCTAGGGTGCAAATATGGCATCGGGATGGTGATAAGGGAATCTTAAAAATCCCAAAGGTCACTGTGAAAGAAGTGCCCTAGGAGTGGCATCTTTTGATCAGCAAGTGAAATGCCTTAGATCCTAACTAGTTGTTTAGGAAGCAGGCTAATAAAAACCCTTCTATATACCCTTACAATCATAATTGGAAGGAGTTTGCTAGACCCTGCTTTAACTGAAACAGATCAGACTAAGATGATTTTCAACAACACTCAAGGGGGTCTGTCATTAAAAAAAAGGATGAATATGTAAAAAAGCACCTCATTGCTACTGTTAAGCATGGTGAAGAATCTGTGATGCTGAGGGCTTTTTTTGCTTTCCAGGTCCCTGTTGAATCTTTAGCACTTGAATTAACACCGCCATCAATTACAGAAAATCAGTAAATAGAGTTCAGCTGTCCATGCTGAATATTCCTGACTACTTTACTAAAATAAAGAGTATTTTTTTTTTAAATCACTGTGTTTTTCTCTGTGAGATTATTCTGGTGCAGTAAAAGATAGACTTACTTTAAGGCCGCTTTCACATCTTTATGAGGGCTCCAGTAAACCTCTGGGGTGCCATACTTAATCAAAATCCATGTGTATGTTGTATCCAAACATGAACTTTGATAGCATGTTATGGGTATGGTAAAGCTAATATCAAGCTGCTAAACTACATTTAAATGTTAAAAAGTATCGTTGTTTTGTGTCATTAAGAACGACAGCAGGAGAAACTTCAGCGAGATAAATAAATTAGGCCTGCTGGAAACAAACATATCAAATTTGCTTTCAAGAAGGCCAAAACAACCTACTTTTCCATGTAGAGTCCCATATCCCATAATGAAGTAATGAATTCCTTTTTTTCAATATGAACAGACAAAGCCAAAGACATTATTTCTAGCGTGGTGCCTGTAAAATTTCCTGAGTTATGTTACTCTCTTTGCTGGCACTTTCTCTTCTGTAAGACAAAAAGCTAATCAAAGACCCCTGCCTTGAGGGCAGGTAACCCTGGCATGAACTAAAACAGAGAGCAATATCATTCCATCACTCAGTGCTCCACATGCTTGGTCCCCCCTCTCCTCCTTCCCTGGTGCTGAGAAAACATTAGTCCTCGTTATATGGAAATAGGAGAGAAATTTCCTTTTAATGGCCTATTAAGACGTATTTTCCTCATTTTCTTCCAGCATGCTCACTCATACTATCCATCAGGTTTTCTGTCAAGTAAGATATTTCATTTCGTCTTCACCCGCTCCTCTATTACATTTAGCCTTGCTTAATATTGGAACAGTTGATTTACTGCTCCAGTAGAGCATGTGTTGATGGCCAGGGCTTTGTTCTTTCCATTAGGTTGGCTCATCAGATCCTGTTTTATTTTCTGAAGACACTTGGTTGTGGTGGATGTTCCTGCTGCTTCTTATTGCCATCATTGCTGGAGATGAACCAATAAGGCTTTAGATGGTGGATATTCATTTCCAGATTTCTTTGAGGTCTGATTCTGCTGATCCAAATTTTTTGACAAATTATTATTTGTTTTTCTCTAATTACTAAATTGTGTAAAAAAGAGGGAAAATATACTGCAGATGTTTCCGTGTTGAACACTATTGCCAAGGTGTAACAGTATTCAACATTGATAAGGTGGTTAACATCAAGGGCGTAACTTTGGGTCTAGCATTGGGGGAGTTTAAACTCTCTGTTTAGTTATTTATTTATTAAATCATTTACTTTTGTAAAAGGAGTTAGGCAAATTTGGCGTTCCTGTTTTAGAAATTCATTCAAATGCTTTTACTGTGATTTCCTTAACTTTCCTGTTTTCTTTCTTTTACTTCATCTTTTTTCTAACACAGAACCAAATATTTAACATTTTTAGAGCACCTTCAAATTCATGAATGCTGCATTGTGGTGTTTCGGGGGTCTGTGATGGATTAATTGTATTTTAATTAATTTCAATGAGGAAAATGGGTTCCACATATGAATAATTCCAGTTAAGAGCTCCATCTTGGAACAAATTAACTTATAAAGTAGAGGCACCAGGGGCAATTTTAGGGTCTGAACCATTGGGGTGTTTAGCCCAGGCACTAAATAGTTAAATTTTCATCAGACAGCGGCCCAGTTTATAAGTCACTTAAAGTTAAAGTAAAACAGGATATGTTGTACCAGCGCCCTGCTTGGCTGAATTTTAATTGAATGTAAATTATTGTAAATCAAACAAAAAAGCTTCACAATAATTTGACTTGGTTTTAATCTTTTGTTAGTTGTTGACGTGAAGCATGAAGAGAAACAGTTCACAACTGATGAAAAAAACATTTGGTTGAAGCAGATAATGACACATTTTGTGATATTTAGAAAAAACTTTCTGCTCAGTCCGTTCTAAGTTGTTCTTAAACTCAGAGAAACTATGGTTACTGTGGCTCAAATAAGTGTGCTTCTTTTCTCATCTATGAAAATGACTTTTACATTTTTCTCTCTCACTCTCTTTCCCACCCCTAAGGCTACATTGTAATAATTTCTTACATTCATAAAAAGAAAACTGGTATACATTTGATTGATTCTGCACCTTTAAACAACCCAGAGATGTATGTTTAGAATCAGAAGAAATGAAAGAGAAGAGGAAGGCTTACTTTTGCTCTTTCTACTACGTCTTACTGGTACCAGGAGATATTTACCTGGTTTTCTGGTTATTTTCTAGGTGAAACTCCCCCATCATGACCCTGATGATGCTCATTAGTGAACCTCCACCTCATGTCTTGCTGGGTGAAGAAGTGATTAGCGCTAGCTTACAATTAGCCCATTCTGAGCCAGCTCTCAGGTTTAACCCTAACTTCAGTCTGGGTTAAGCCGCTCTACTTTCACCTGTTCCTGGGCACACACTTCCAACAGGTTCCCACTCTCTGTTTGGCCCTCTGGCTGCTCTGAAATGAGCCGTCTCCCCTATTGTAGCCTTGTTTGATGCACTTTTCGGGTAATTAACAAGGCAGGCCGACTCTCCTGGATTGAACAGCCCTTCTGGACTTCTCCAGAAAAAATTCCCAGTCCTTTGCACATAGCTGTTTAGTCGCGGTACAGCATGTGCGCATATAATCACTTTTTGTCTTCTATTCCTATAGACTCATTGTCTGGTTATTTGGAACGGGCAGTGATTATATGGAAAACAATAGAAACAAATGTGATTGTTTCTAAATAAAAATGTGAAGTCTGCCATTTTTGGGCTTAATGCATCTTTTGAACAGACATGAACTCTTAAATGTCTTCTTTCTTGATATTTGGGGCTGTTCTGAAAACACCTGGAGCTTTGGCCCCAGAGGACAAGGTGACTGGTCTAACAAAGCACCTGGGTACCATTGTATTTCAGAGCTAGTGTACATGCACCGCCATTTAGGGTGTCTGGGTACAGACGTGCGGTGGCATAGAAAACAAATCATCAACTAACTTAACAATACATATATGTTTACCTCATTTAGATTGTTGTTCTTTTTACAAGGAGTTGTTGTTGACCAACAATGAAAAATCGTTGTCTGTCCACTTTTTTGAGAGTACAACCACTTACATTACCAGATGATGATGATGATGCTATTTTGCTGGCAAATGAAAAAAAAAAGAAAATCAACAAGTTATTCATGTAGGATCTATTTGTAAATCAGAACAATGTTGTTTTACTGGGTGGTTATTTTGACTGGATCAGATTATTAAGGGGGTCATAACCCCGCTAATCCCCCGCAAATTGCTGCCTTGGTTAACATTGACAGGAGAGAGTAGTGCTTTAGAAGTGTTTCGAATAACAAATGGGAAATCGGGCTTTCATTGTTCTGATTGTTTTACATTAGAGGAACGGCTAATAGAATTGGCGAACATTTTGGGGAAAACCTGGTCTGATCCGGAGAGACGGCATCCATCCCACTTTGGATGGAGCAACTCTTCTTTCTAGGAATCTGGCCAAATTTATTAGTTCTCCAAAACTACAACATTGTGTACAACATTAAAGGCCAGTAAGAACTTTTCTGGAACTTTCAAAATTAATCACATTAACCTACCTTCCAGCACAGCCAGGAAGAGGAGTCAGGGGAATTTATGTGACGTCACTGTTTGAATAAAACCCCCGCTTTGCAACAAACTGACCTCTTCCACGCAGGTCCCCAGCGGAACTAGACGGAGGGACACAGTGCGCTAATGTCTCTTTGCTGGCAAATAGACATAACTCTTCAAACTGGATTCAAGAGTGTCATACGATCACGCAATCATATGCACTAAGTTAACTAGAAATTAATTGCTGTTTATCCAGTATTCATTCATGAACAGGGGTAATTAAGGTATAAGCGTTGCTTGACTTTTCTCTCTGAGGTCTACAGAAGCAAACTGTGTTCCAGAGAGTGAAGAAGTTTTTCCTAGTTTGAAGGAAGGACAACGGGACCGCATCACTGTGGCTAACGTACAGTTTGGTCGGGCCAGCAGCACGAGCCGCCCCACCCCACAGCTACGAAGGCTAGCTGCAAATTAACCCTTTATTAACTGTGGATGCTTTCCTATTTCCTTAATATTTCTTTAAATATTATTTTAATAAATCAAGGCAGCTAATTAAACACCGTTGAGAATTGGTCATCAAGAAGGTTGGTTTTATTCAGCAAATCATTCTTTAAAATATAATTTTATTAAAATAATGTTTTATCTGATCTTGCATTGTGAATGGTTGTTTGAAGGTAAGGTAAGGAAAGTTTATTTATATAGCTCTTTTCAGTAACAAGACATTCAAAGCACTGTACATGAGGAAGAACAATTACAATACAATCACAAAGAAAATAAACACAGATACAGACACAGAAAAACAAATCAAATGACACTAATAATCCTTTGGAGTTATAATAATTAATAATCCTTCCAAGTTTACTGGTAGAAATTGGTTCCAAGCCACTCTTATTAATAAAGCATCTTATGCTAAAAGAAGATGATAATATTGAAAGTCTCATCATTCCACTGAATTCTAACTAGGGAAGCTGAGTCACTGGTACAAAACAGCTTTCATCCACATTTTCAGGTGCTAATAATATATTGCTTTTACTGGTATTGAAGTGGAACTAAGTAATAACAGTCCATTGTAGTCTAATTAAGAAAGCTGGGTCATTGGTGTAAGAGCAGCTATAGTCCAAATTACTAATAATGTTTGGTTTTCGCTGGTAATCCTTCTGATAAAACTAAAAATCAATGAAAAAGTAATGAAATCACGCAATTAGGTGCAGGGCTAAGCAACACACAAGAAGAAAAGATTTTGCAAGAGTGCGGTGGAATCCTGAGGCTGCGAATATGTAACTGTGATTGTGTGTTCAAGAATTAGACTGTCAACACAGATAGGGCGCCATTGTCCTTGAGGAGACAGATGGAAGTTTTCTCAATCGGCCGCAAAGTCTTATCTGGGTCACAGCTGTTCGGGGGTGCTGGGAAAGAGCGCCAAGTTTACATAACATCCAGGAGATATTTTGTGGATAGCCACTTAGCAGAAGTTGCCAAGGCCACGCTGGGGCACCAGATTTAGAAAAACAATAAGTGTTCTGGTTCAAGCAGTTGTGTGGATTTTTTAACCGCTTTAAGAGTTTTTACTGTTATCTCTCCAAATATAAAAATTTCAGAATCAGAATCAGAATCAGCTTTATAATTGCCAAATTTGTACATTCAAACAAGAAATTTGACTCCGGTACACTTTGCTCTCTGGGTTTTGTTTTTGCAATACAGAATCTACATATTTACAATGTACAATATACACATATATAAATAAAAAGGTAAATTTGCAACATCTGTATGCTGTTTTTGGTTTTCTATTAAATGTTCAACAGAGAAACAGCCTGGGGGAAGAAACTGTCTCTGTGGCGGCTAGTTTTTGTGAACAGCGCTCTGTAGCGGCGGCCTGAAGGTAAAACCCTGAACAGTTTGTGTGCAGGGTGTGTGGGGTCTGCAGAGATTTTTGCAGCTCTTTTCCTGACCATAGCCCTGTATAAGTCCTGGATGGAGGGAAGGTCAGCCCTGATAATTCTCTCTGCAGTCCTGATTATTCGTTGCAGTCTGGACCTGTCCTGTTTTGTGGATGAGCCAAACCACACTGAGATGGATGAAGACAGGACAGACTGAATGATGGCAGTGTAGAAGATGACCAGCAGAGATAATACTACACCCTTTCATCAAACGTTTTGACAGGTGACCTTTAGCCTTTAAGGGGGGTCATGGATTTATGGGGGTGGGGAGGTCATGGGGTCAACGGGGTGTGACCAAGGGGCGTAACCGTGCATGTTGACTGGATGTCGTGTCAAGAGTGGCGAGACCTTAAATGAGCCAATAATAATACAGGGGTGTGTTTAAGGGTGTAACGGGGAAGGCCTTAAATGAACCAATGAAAACACAGGGAGGTGTGTATGATATGAATAAAACAAGACAAATATGGTATTATCAGAAACTGTATAGTATCAGCAGCGATTAAAATAGAGCGATGTGTGTTTAAGGGTGTTATTATAGAACTGTATGTTTTTCAGGAGTTAATACATCTAAAAAATACATGCAGCCTTTGTACTTTAAAGATATGCTGAACTTAATGCTGGCCTGTCACATGAAATCCTAATAAAATGAACAGTGTAACCTGACAGACTTGTAAGTTCATTTTTGCTTTCCAGCATGACCTATTTGCTGAATATATAAGGCAAGTTTAAATCAGTTCAAAATAGAAAGACCTAAAAAGTAAATAAAGATTATGATTCACTACCGCAATAGAATGAGCAGACCGTCCGCTTCAGCATAAAACATCATAAAGTACACAATCCGAGGCCCTCCTCTGCTAAAATGTTTGAGTAAGAGACAATCTGCTCCAGTGTCTCTGTGTGTGTGTGTGTGTGTGTTCCTGTCTTGGCATCACAGTGAGAACCATTTTCCCGATTTCACCATCAAATTGAGGACCGTTGGTACCAAAGTGAGGACATTTTGCTGGTCCTCACGAGCTATTTTGCTAACGGTTAGGTTTAGGACTAAGGTGTGAATTGAGTTTAGGTTAAGGTTAGGGTTAGGCATGCACTGGTAATGGTTAGGTTTAGGGTTATTGTCAGGGTTAGGGCATAGAAAGGGTTGAAAATAACTGAAAATGAATGGAAGTCAATGGGAGTCAACACATGGGCCTCACTACATATAGCAAAACAAGAGTGTGTGTATGTGTGTGTGTGTATTGATTTGAGCTCTGGCTACCCGTCCAAAGTGTCAAGGCAGATGTTCATGAAAAAGTTGGGGGCATTGCCTATGTCAAAGTGGCCCTGCAGCCATGTCAGAGGTCACTGGTGTCTCACCAGTATCACATGCTTTTTCGCACAAGTAAGTGAGTTATGTACCTTAAGTGCAATCCTTTCCATATGTAGGGGGGGAATTCGGCAAGTGGACCTCTTCAGCATTTCGTGAGGGGGCGTTGGCAAAAAAAAGTTACTTTCAGAATAACCCCGAGAGGAGAGACATCAGTGGTTTCGACACCCTCAACAGCGTCAAGTCAGGCCTAAAAAGGTTCAAACTTGTTACACTGAAAAATACTAGTAGAACTCTATTTTTAAAACTTGTTGCATTGAAAATACCAGTGCAGAAAAAACAATGTTGGTACATATTTCAGGAAACGAAGAAATTGCTGCATCTGCTCCTAACGATTCACAGAAGTACAATACCGTCTTTACAAGTAAGTAATCATCTTTATGAAATCATTAATTGCATGTGAATGTTCTCTAATATTGTTTAATTTATATATATATATATATATATATATATGTATATATATATATATACATACAGGGGTTGGACAATGAAACTGAAACACCACAGTAATTTATTAGTATGGTGTAAGGCCACCTTTTGTGGCCAATACAGCGTCAATTCTTCTTGGGAATGACAGATACAAGTCCTGCACAGTGGTCAGAGGGATCACTACGTGACACTGGTGGAGGAAAACGTTTCCTGACTCGCTCCTCCAAAACCCCCAAAGTGGCTCAATAATATTTAGATCTGGTGACTGTGCAGGCCATGGGAGATGTTCAACTTCCACTTTCATGTTCATCAAACCCAAATCTTTCACCAGTCTTGCTGGGGTGTATTGGTGCATTGTCATCCTGATACACGGCACCACCTTCAGGATACAATGTTTGAAACCCTTGGATGCACATGGTCCTCAAGAATGGTTTTGGTAGTCCTTGGCAGTGACGCGCCCATCTAGCACAAGTATTGGCCAAGGGAATACCATGATATGGCAGCCCAAACCATCACTGATCCCCCCCCATGCTTCACTCTGGGCATGCAACAGTCTGGGTGGTACGCTTCTTTGGGGCTTCTCCACACCGTAACTCTCCCGGATGTGGGGAAAACAGTAAAGGTGGACTCATCAGAGAACAATACATGTTTCACATTGTCCACAGCCCAAGATTTGCGCTCCTTGCACCATTGAAACCGACGTTTGGCATTGGCACGAGTGACCAAAGGTTTGGCTATAGCAGCCCGGCCGTGTATATTGACCCTGTGGAGCTCCTGATAGACAGTTCTGGTGGAAACAGGAGAGTTGAGGTGCACATTTAATTCTGCCGTGATTTGGGCAGCCGTGGTTTTATGTTTTTTGGATACAATCCGCGTTAGCACCCGAACATCCCTTTCAGACAGCTTCCTCTTGCGTCCACAGTTAATCCTGTTGGATGTGGTTCGTCCTTCTTGGTGGTATGCTGACATTACCCTGGATACCGTGGCTCTTGATACATCACAAAGACTTGCTGTCATGGTCACAGATGCGCCAGCAAGACGTGCACCAACAATTTGTCCTCTTTTGAACTCTGGTATGTCACCCAAAATGTTGTGTGCATTTCAATATTTTGAGCAAAACTATGCTCTTACCCTGCTAATTGAACCTTCACACTCTGCTCTTACTGGTGCAATGTGCAATCAATGAAGACTGGCTACCAGGCTGGTCCAATTTAGCCATGAAAAACCCCCCACACTAAAATTACAGGTGTTTCAGTTTTATTGTCCAACCCCTGTAT